>VMDR010023280.1:0-15696 GCA_007922815.1 Macrotus californicus | reverse complement strand
CTGTTACTGTTTTCCATTTCTTCTTTTTAGATAGTCTTGCTGCAATCTCAGTTCATTGTAGCTTGTAAATGTTTATGCAAATTTGGATGGTGTAGCATAGTACTACTGCCAACCTCGGATTTAATAATCTAATTACAAAGTGAGATTGAGTTTACCTGTCTTTGTTCCTCTAAAGACATCAGGACTGCTTCTTGCTGAGGGTTCTCTTGTGTATATTTTCTCTCCTCCTGTTAATTTGGTAATCTAAAGACTATTACATTTATGGACTATCACCTGTCATGGTGTTTCTACCAGCTCCAGAGGATCCAGGGAAGCTGATTCTGTGAAGTGCTGGTGGCAAATAAATGGCTTTTGCATGTATACGCTTTTTCTCAGGGTCAAATTGGGGCTCACCTTTTATTTACCTAATTGTCCACGCTTGGTGAACTCTGAGGTGGCAGCTACTTTTCACAGTGGGCCTCTTTCTGAAATACTATGTTAAAAAACATAGACCACCCCCCGTCCAAAAAAAAGAGGCTGGAATCAAATTTCAGCACTGTCACTTGCTGTTCCATGGACGGAGCAAGACTGCTCCCTCTCCCTGCACTGTGGTCCTTGTCTGCAAAGGGACACGGTAAGGTCTGCCTTCCCCACGTCGTTTGCAGAGTCAAACACTGGGCTGCGAGGGCGGGCGACCTGCAGGGCGCCTTCCCCTCTGCGGTGCGACGCCCTTCTACTCGCGGAGGAGCAGAGGTGGCAGCAGTAGTAACCCTGAGCTTGTGTTTGTACAGCAGGCGCGGTGCTATGGGCGCGGAACGGACACTGCACAGCACGTGTGGTCCTTTTCCTGAGCGCTCACCAGAGACCTTCCTCTCAGCCCTCAGTTTTAGGAGATGCCACGTTTCTCATGCGTGTTGGTGGTCTGGGAATTTTGAAAGTGATCACTTACACTTTTGTTTTGTCCTCTGGAGCATGGAGCCCAGTGTCCTGGCCCCCTGTGGGCAGTGCGTCAGCCTGTCTGTACGCTGAGTTTCACTGTCTTACCCCTACTTTCCCCTCACTTTGACTTCTGGGTTTTCCACCTTATTTCTGTAGAAGGCATTTGAATCTTTTTTGAATGAAGTAAAATAGAAATAAATACGCAAACCCAGAATAATGTGAAGTGGCTTGGACAAAGTGCGAAAGTTTTTATTTTCATTTTTTTTTTTTAGAAGGGCTAAGTTTTGCTTTTAGTATGAACTGAAGTTTTTTTAAATTGTGGTAAAATATACATGACATACATGTAGAATTGACCATTTTAACCATCTTTAGTCCTAAAATTCTGTGGCATTACGCACATTTACAGTGTTGTGCACCCATCACAACTACCCATCTCTAGAACGTTTTCGTCTTCCCAAGCCGACAACGTGTACCCATTAAACCGCGACTCTCCACGCCTGTCTCCTCACTGCTCCCGGCAAAGGCTGTGCTGTTTCTGTCTCTCTGAATTTGGCTGCTCTAGGTGTCTTATGTAAGTGGAATCATACAATCCTTGTCTTTTTGTGGCAAGCCCAATGGTTTTTAACTTAGTTTCCTCTTTACGGAATTAGCTTAGGAAAGGTAAAAATTAAAATTCTGTGAATATTATGAACCTTGTCTCTAAATTTTATTTTTTGGGGTAGTACTTTGCCTTCATAATACTACTCATGTCTTACCTTATCAATAGTTGCTGTTCTCTCTTTGGATCCCTGTGTTGGAGATTCATTTCAGGATTTTCTCCCAGTCTTTTCAGATTTGCTGTTCACTAGTATGTTTTAGTGATGTATCTAAGAATAGTTGGTAGCGGTCTCACCAGGTTTTTTAGGAAAATTGAAGCCTTTTTAGTCATAATGCTAGAGGAATGTTATAAGGATAATTTGAAAGGTTCCAGAATGTTTCATAGTGCCTTAGATAGATTGAAGTCTATAAAAATGTTAGTTACCTTGAAAGTGATCTATAGGAGAAAGTCCTTTGTATCATTCATTTGGAATAAGACATTGTACCTGTTAAATCACTTTTTTCTCAAATCCTGTAAGTTTTTAAACATTCGAAATAGGCCTGAAATTTATCCCTTGTTTTCCATCTATTTTGTCATTGCAAATAGAGAACTTTTCCTGCAACTGGATTTTCTGCTTTTTCTAAACCAGTCTGTGCTTTGCTATCCTTCCAGAGTGGCCGTCTAACGTGTAGTCTCATCTGTCACTCTTTTTCTCGACATTGTGCATTGTCCCGGTGTCTGGAGGACACAGGCCAGTCTCCTCAGTGTAAGGTAGCTCACCTCTCTTTCGTTCTCACCTCCAGTTTCTGGGAGTCACTGGCTCCTCTTATCTCCATTCGCTGTGAAGACATCACTTCCTTTGGAAAGAAAGTGCGTTCCCAGACTCACCCAGGTAGAGTTAGCACCTTTTCCCTCTGAGGTCCCATAGCACATCCTACCAGTGTGAAGAACCCTGGATTGAAAGCAAAGTCATTATTTTATGTATTACTAAGAAAAAATGCTGATAATTAAATAATGACACAATTCTTCCTTATCACTTAACTTTTTATTTTTATATAAACTGAAAGAGCTCCTTTAGGACCATGAAGACATAGACGTGACAAACCATTGTGAGGCACCATCAAGTTCAGAGATATTAAACCCCAGATTCAGAGATGTTAAAATGTGAATAAATACGCATCTCAGAACTGATGCTATATAGTGCAATAAGTCTTCACTTAACATCATCACTAGGTCCTGTGATTTTAAGCAAAATGATATACAATGTAACCAATTTTACTGTAGGCTAATTGATATAATAAATAAAAGTTAAGTTGTTACGGAATCTCAATGCTGCAATGAAATGACATTGAACAAAATGACGTTATTTGAGGAACTGCTCTGTATCTTTTAGCAGAGTGTTTATTACTAGCCTCTGCTGCATTCCTAAAAGCTCTTTAAGTATCAGAGAGTGTGACTTGGTTCATCTTAAATAATTAAAGCCTTTCCATTTTGAAAGAACATTACTAGTGTTCAATGAATGTTGCACAGGCCTTTTACCTTTTTATGGAGCTGGTTTGACATGGGCTATTTCATATGTTATGTATAGTTTTTAGAAAGAAAAACATCTTCATAGCAGTAGGCTTCCAGAGCTCTGTTCTGTGTGGCCTGATAAAATTGTAAGATCAGTGTGTTTGCTAACAGCCTAAGTTTACTCTAGAACAAGAATTAGAATCATAGGATAGTATAGTTGGAAAGAATCTTAGAGATCACCTAATCCAGCCTGTATACTTTTGTACATTAAGAAAAGTACCACACCACCTTCATTCATTGAAACCATGCATAGCTGCCAACCCGAGCTTCTGATGAGTGAGTGTGGACCAGAGAGACATAATTATAGCCAAAGTAGAGAAACTTGACATTGAAAGAAATTTTAATTTATGTAAAGTGAAAATTTTGTGTGTGTATGTGTACACATACATAGATGCATGCATAGGTACATGTGTGTACACATAGCCACATATTTATACATACATGTACACATATGCATATCCATGTATAACATACAGATTTGTGTAACCACTACCCAAATCACAATCTGTACATTTGAAAAAGTGAAGAGACTTAGGCTACATGCCTTTGAGATCCAGACCTTTTTATCCTTAGCTGAGTATTTTCTCCATTTGTCCATATCGGCTTTGTTCCCTGTAACTATTCTCTATTCTACTCAAGCTGGCCTGTTCATCATTCCCTATTAATCCGTGTACCTATCTCCTCCTAGGCACTTGTTTTGGACAAACTTTCTACCTAGAATACCCTCCACTCTCAGGAAAAAATGCAATGACTTGTCTAAATCTTACTCTTTTTTCAAGAGATCAAGTTCTGCTTCCCTGTAGCTGATTGCCCTTGACAGTCACTCCCGTTTCCAAACTCCAGTAACGTGAGCTGTGTATGAATTTGCAGTGTAACTCATCTTTCAATGTATTTATATTTTCTTTCCTGCATACTGCAAAAGGAAATCGGAATTTTTTACCTCTTGTTCCTTCAGTTTTATTTTTGTTTAGTGAAAATTTGAACAGTTGATATTTCTTTTTTGGAGAGGGGAGGGGAATATTCCTAGTACTTCCCTTAGTCCTCTGTGGGGAATTTCCCTCAATCCTCTGATTTTCCATTATTGGGTAGTCTTAGAGGTTCAATTAAATGGCTGTTTTTTTAAACTTAGCCATGGTTGCTACAATTTAAACAGTCACCAATGGAAGCCTAGTGTCTTTGCGGCTGTGAGTCGTTGGGGCTGCTGGGGTCTGAGCGCTCTGCCTGTGTGTTGGGAATCCCCTGTCTCGTGCTCTGCCTCCTGCCTCCCACTGCAGAGCATCAGACCCCAGTTTTCCCACCCTCCTCTGAGGCTGGGACACCACCTTGGATTCAGGAGCTGAAGGCTCCAACAGAGTTTGTTTGGGTGGTGGTGGGTGGCGGTGGTGACACCCATGGTCTAACGGTGGATGCAGCACTGGAAGCTTTGCTGTCTGGTGCTTAGTTGCAACAGTTATGCTGCCTTCACCAGGAAGCTTTCGGGACATGACTTTGGCTGGAGGCCTGGAGGCCTGGTTTTCCACCCTTCCTGATAGCCACTTAGTGGGTTTCTTTTCTGCTTGAAACCAGCCAGGATTTCCCTGGTGTGGTATCATAGGGCCTGGACTTAGAGGCCTGCAGTGGGTTCTTGTCTTGATGCTGTCCCATACTGTCTGACCTTGGGTGAATCGCCTGAATGCTTGGATTCATTTCTAAAGTAAGGGCATTTTCAAAGTTTTTTAAGATCTAGAATTCTATTATTTTTGCTTCTGCTAAATTGGCCCGTGGGATGCTAATGGGATCATCATTGGCTGCGAAACCCATCAGTGGGTACCACCAAAACTCTGCTCACAGTTCTTTCAGCATAGTATTGTTCTTTCCTATTACAGCAGTTCCAGGGTTCTTGCGCTTGTGTTTAACCCTGTTAGTTAGCTAGTATTTGCTGGTTCTGTGTATTGCTTGCACCTTGACAGGTGTAAAAATGTTCTTTGTGCTCTGTCCAGAGATCTGACTGAGGGGAAAGAATTCTTTAGGCAGCAGTAGGTTTCGAGGCTTACATGGAAGTGCTGATTCAGACGGGAGCTCCTTAATGGAGAGCTGAGGTTTCAAGTCACAAACTGTAAAAGTTACACGTGAACGCAGTGCTGTGGGCTGAGAGGGTCACGGTTTAAAAAGACTAACCTTTTATATAGTTTTATACATGTGCACAGTGGAACAACTCATGTGAAATAGTTTTTCAGGAAAGCTAGCCACAAACGTGTTATAAGTGCCACCTCATTATAGGGTTACAGTCATTAGCTGTGCAGGTGTCTTAAAAAAGGAGAAAGGGGGAGAAGGAGCTTGGAGGTCATCCACGTTCCAACCTAACTTCAAATGGGAAGAGTTTCCTTTGGCTTCCTGACTACTAATCTGTGTCTTTGCAAACATCACATGAAAATAAAATAAAATGTCAACATTAATGTTGTCTTCCACCTTGCCTTAGTAAACTTGGATGACTTCTTTGTGGTTTCATTTGTCACAACAAAAATTGATAGTATTTTTTTATTTGGTCACACTGACCTCAGAAGTGGCAGTGGACACTAGGTGCCCAGTGAGGATGACAAGCATTTTGTTGGGAGGCTTCTCTTATTGCATCTTCCAGGGGAAATGGTGGACAGGGTTTATTCATCAAGTCATTCAGACCCAGTCTTAACAAACATTTATTTAACTCCAAATATGTTAGGGACTTTTACGTATGTAGCAATGGCAAGTTTTTTATTTAGTGCCAATTGCTATGGAGTTATAGTAAAGTATTAAACAGTCCTACAGCGGGTTTCAGATTTAGCTGGGAAAATATTTTAAAATTAACACACTTGGAGCAATTCTAAAATAGTTAAGGGTCAAGCTTCACTAGCAACTGTAAAACTGTAGCAGTTTAGATGGAAAGATTAATGTGGGCTGGAGGACTGGGGACACTATACAGTAGGAATGTGCGTGTAAGTAGTTTGAGAGGGCAGCGGCGGGACAGAGGGAAACCATCCAGGCAAGGCGTCGTGTCAGGTTCGAAGAAAGAAAGACCGAGAGAGGGGAGTGTGGCGCATGCGAGGGTGCAGAGACGGAGCTGATTGGCCTGGGGGGTGTTACAGAGTCATGTGGGTAAGTGGACAGGGAGGGCGGTACTAGATGAAAGGTTGGAGAGTTCCTGCTTGAAATGGAAAGGTATGATACACATTTGTTTCTAGAGCTTCTTAGAAAAGATTGTTGTGTGTATCCTCCGATACTTTCTTACTTTCTTTTGTTTTTCTTCAGACTCCCTGGAGCCCACTTATCAGCAGCTTCAGAAAATGAAACTGGACAAGAGTCCCTTTGTGGTCGTGTCTGTGGTTGGGCAGGAGCTCCTGACAGCTGGCCATCATGGGGCCTCTGTGGTTGTCTTAGAAGCCGCTCTGAAGATTGGCACCTGCAGCCTCAAACTGAGAGGTTCTGTCTTTTCTGCCCTGAGCAGTGCCTACTGGTCTCTTGGGAACACAGAGAAGAGCACTGGATACATGCAGCAGGACTTGGATGTAGCCAAGACCTTAGGTAGAGTTATGCTTCCCTCCTTTAATTCCAACAGAAAGAAAATAAAGAAAGCTGGTTAACCTGGCCTAAATGGGAATAATATGTGCAATGAAAAGTGAGTGTATCTCTAGAATATACTCTGTTGAGAGTACTCAGGTCTTTAGGGCTTTTCGTATAACAAGGTACCAAGGTTCCCAAAAGGCCAAGAGATGTGAATTAACATATTCATTGCCCTCCTCAGAGATTTGGGCCTACAGATGTAATATCCCAAATGATAGTATTGTTGGGTGAATCTTTGTCTTAAGTTTCATTTTGGACTGCATTAGAATACATTATCATTTTGTTGGAGAAGACAGTACAGTGCAGAGGTTAAAAGTGTGGACTCTGCAGCCAGGCTTCTGTGTAAGTGTGACCTTCAGCAAGTTGCCTAAGTTCTGTGTGCTGCCATTGCCTCATTTGTACAGCAAGTGTGGCTTGTAATTATGATCATTGTTACTGTGATTATTCAAGGACCTGCAGGATTGCGGTAAGGGAAGGGATATGGTGGACCATCAGCATGCTTGTAAAGAAGGAATATATGATAGTAGGCTTGGCGTTAGATGACTGAGCCAGCAAGCTGATGGTTATTCGGAACCCAAAGTCATTAGCAGAGCAATGAAGTGACTCAAAGAGCAGCTGGTTTGTGTCAAGGTTTTTAACCTCTCATTTCCAGGACACTTATGTCCCTGACTGCAGATGACAGCATTAGTAGTTGTTAGCCAGAGATTTAAGTTCTAGGGCCGTAACCTCCCACATAGCATATTATAGAAGGAGAAAGTCCTTTTCTAAAAGAAGGCAAGTGAAATCTTAGCTAGTAAGTCTGTGGCTCTTAAATGGTCATTATATAGTAAAATAATGCTGTAACTTAGAGAAGTTTTATCTTTTTTTAAACCCAATCAGGTGACCAGACAGGAGAATGCCGAGCTCATGGGAATCTAGGCTCTGCATTCTTCTCCAAAGGAAATTATCGGGAGGCTCTCACTAACCACAGGCATCAGTTGGTGCTCGCCATGAAACTCAAGGATCGAGAGGTAGGAAGTTTACTGCAGACCAAAATTACTTATATTTATTTATTTTTGAAACATGGCATTTTTTTTTTTTTTTTGCTGTTCAAAGTGTTTTAAGTACTTTAACATTTTGCTTTCAGGAGTGAGTAATTATTCTATCTTTCATCAACAACCAGGTGTTGGACATCTGCCACCTGTTGGCCTTGGGGGCGTAAGACATGGTTTCTGACCTCAGCCTCTAACAGCTTGGTCCGACTCCTTGCTCTTGCTCTGTTCAAATGTGCTGTGGTGTAGACATACATAAAGTTAACAAAAATCTCTGTCGTCATGACATATTCATTAAATTAAGGAAGCACACATTATGTTTTATTTGAGATGAACTGGTGTTACTGCAAACCCTTCACTTTGTTTCTTTGGTGGATTTTAAATTAAGGTGGTAAATACATATTAAGTCTGATCAGGAGACCTGAATTGTAATGATACAGAAATACTACCCTAGTCTTTATTAGTAACATGAAATGCAACATTCTCAGAGGCTTGATATCTAGTAGATGTGACTCGATGAGAAAGTACCTGTAGAGTGGAAAGAGGAGGAGTTTGGGGATGGGATGGACCCGGTTTTGAATTCCTGCTCCAGTACTTTCTAGCTCTAGGATCTTGGGAAAGTTATTGCTTACCTCCTTTTTGCCTCTGATTTTTATTCAGCAAATGATGAGTCTAATTTATTCCATACACAATTGTGAAAGGATTATTAATAATATATGTAAAATACCTAGCATGATACCTAGAATTCCATCGTGGAATTCTATAAGTGGTAGCTTTTAATAGAATACTTTTAACAAGAAAAAGAAGGTTAATAGCAAAGGCAACAATGCATTTATGAATCAGTCTATATGTTGGGAAATGTGTTTAGTTACACTTGTATCTCAGAATTTCACTATGGGACATTATAGTGATTGATTACATTACTTAAACGATCAGTGTCTTCAAGTCTCTAGAACACGAGGAAGGGCCTGGAGGTGAAAGCAGCCTGTGTTGGAATCTCCCCCTGGGAAGACTGAACCACCACAAAGTTTCTCTCGCCCATGGGTATCAGAAAAAGGCCTTCAAAAGCTACCAAAATAGAATACTAAAGGCCATGAACTTTTGGCAACTTTGCTCTCAAGAGAATTACCTAAACACTTTTCTCTTTGCCAGTTTACTCTTAGATTCCAAACAATTCTAGAAGCCAGATGATCTGATTTCTTGATGTTAAGAGAATAAAAAGAGGGATCAGATTTATTTATACTCTATTTTCCTAACTTTAGGATATATGTACTCGCTCAACTACTGGATAGGGCAGGAAGACTGTAAATTAGGGGTGTATGATTGTCATTAGGTATCACAAAAGAGAAGAGAAGTTTTTCTGCCTTCCCTCTTCTTAATAGTGTGACTTTCTATAGCCTGTGCTTTCTGGGTTGTATAAACCTTTGCTGTACAGTGTTATGAAGAAATCATTGAATTATAAGGATGGAAGAGACCTTGAGATAATGCTGGTTCCAGCTCTCTCCCCCACACCTTCCCATTTTAGAAGTGACCTAGCACAAACACGCTCTGTCCCTTTTCTGTTGGCCTGTGCTACACTACCATGGCCACAGTTCACAAGCCTACCTACCGGGAAGTCCTCCTTGTCTGTAGGTCAGAGCCCCCGAGACTGGTTTTTAAATCTAGTTCCTTCTTCTCTGGGGGTAGATACAGAATGTCCAGCTACTGTAATGAATGGTCTTCTCCAAGTTTGTGATTATCAAAGCCTAAATGAGGTGGACAACCCTCTTTTGGCTGTTCCCGTCACTCTGGCCTACTCTGGTTGCTAGTTAGCCACACCGTGACCTCGGCAGAAGCCTCTTTCTGGGAAGTTCTGCTCTCTATCCCGTGCTTCTGCTCTGTGTTGCCAAGGCATGTTTATCTGATTTCTGGACTGACCTATAGAATTTATCTTTTCTCTCACTGTGTGCCTCTTCTCTGGAATTTTAGGTACCATTAATTTTCTTGATAAATGGTATGTTATTTTCTTATCATTTCTCTCATTTTTTAAGATTGTATTTGAGTGCTGCTTCTAGCCTGCAATTAACTGGAAATCTTTACTTCCATATCCTCAAAACCAGCCACCAGTTAAGACTGGAGTTAATATTGGTTCAGAACTTAAAGGAATATATAAAATGTCTAAAGGGAACTATTGCAGTAATATATATATTTCTTAAGTACAAAATTATAGTTGACCAATCTTCTGGGATTTAACTCAGTTAAGTGTGATGTCTGCTCACAGAGCACCTAAGGTGTGCAGAGCACTATGCTGAAGTTCAAGGTCTAGGCGATAGGTGTGGGGTCGCTCTCCTTAAGGGGCTTCCGTTCTCTTCGACACAGAACTTTAACACAGCAAGAACATTAAAACTGCCTGAGCAATAAAATGATACTGTTTTCTTAATCACTGCCAAGATTCTGGAATTCCGAAGGAGGCAGAGACTGTTGTACACTTGAGGGAGCTCTGTGAGACAGGCGGAACTCAAGCTGGCCCCTGAACGAGACATGGAGATTGGCGCGTGGGGTTTAAACGCTGGTCAGCGTGTCGGTCATGTTTTGCTGAGTGATAAGATCATTCATGCCTTTAGCAAAGGTCAGGTTTTTTCATGATCTTATTTGGTATAGTTCCAGGCTCTCGGTTTTTATAAAGGGTAATATTTATTAGTTTTGTTCAATTACATAAGAAACAACAGGCAAATAACCAAGAGTAAGCCTACTATCTCATTAATATTTTGGGTATAATCTTTTGGTCATGTATGCAGTTATAATTGTTTATATCTACTCAAACAAAAGTTGAAATCCTATTGTAATACTGTTTTATAACTTGTTTTCTTCATTAATATTTTTCCACTAATTTTTTTGTTTGTTTTAATCCTCACCCAGGGATATATTTTTTAATTGATTTGAGAGAGAGAGAGAGAGAGAGAGAGACAGAGAAACATCCATGAGAGAGAAATGTCAATCAGTTGTCTCCTGTGCATTCTCTGAGCGGGGATCTAACCTGCAACCTAGGTATGTGCCCTGACTGGGAATCGAGCCCACAACCTTTTGGTGCATGGGATGATGCTCCAACCAGCTGAGCCACTTGTCCAGGGCTTCCTACTAATTTTTAAACCTGTCTTCATTTTATTTCGTGTCCTACCGCTGAAAGGCTTTATTATAATTTATTTTACCTGCCCCCATACTGAATTTTGTACAGTTCTTCTCTACTTTTTTCCCTGAATTACTGGGTGGTTTAGAGCTTTGAGAACTCTTTCAAAGCACAAAAAGCACACCGAAAAGCATATCCTCTTGAGTGTCAAAAGTTCAGAGAATTCACTTTTTTATGGTTATCCTACTCTTCTCCTGCACCTGCGACCTCAAACTGCACCTTGGTTCCCTTTTGCATTATGGTTGATTCTTGAACGATGCTGGGCTTAGGGGCGCCAGTTCCTGTGCAATAGAAAATCTAGGATAACTTTTGACTCCCCCCAAATTTAACTGCAGTTGTCCCTCAGTAGACACAGGGACCCCACAGAGATACCACAGTCTGTGGATCCTCAAGTCCCTTATGTAAAACGGCATAGTACAGCTGCCCCTCCCCATTTATGGATTTACACAAACAGGGTTTTCGATCCATGGGTGGTTGAATCCACTGATGTGAAACTCAGGGATGCTGAGTGCCGACTGTGTATCTATTGGCAACAATCCACATGTAATGGACCCATGAGGTTCACACTCAGGTTGTTCAAGTGTCAGCTGTATTTTGATACTGAAATAAAATATGGGAAACTGCCTTTGAAGCAAAACTTAATGCTGTGAATGCTGTGATTGGCAAGGATACCAAGCTGCATCTTTCTGCCTCTTATATCTTTGACTGTAATGCATTTTAAGATTATTCCTACATAGCAAGATAGCAGCCTGAAACCACTTTGTCCACTTACCTTAAAGAGGAATAGGGCCCTGTCCAGCGTGGCTCAGTGGGTTGGGCATCATCTCACAAAGCAAAAGGTCGCCAGTTTGATAACCACTCAGGGCACGTGCCTGGGTTGCGGGCCGTGTGCCTGGTTGGAGCTCATGCGAGAGGCAACTGATCAATGTTTCTCTCTCACATCGATGTTTCTCTCCCTCTCTTTCTCCCTCCCTTCACCTCTCTGTAAGTAAATAAGTAAAATCTTTTTATAAAAAAGAGGAATAGGGTTTTTCTTAATACAATTACTCAGATACATAATAGAGGAGGTGATACCTTCTCCTTAGGATTTTTTCATTCTAAGTAACCTTCTATCTGCTTTAATGGTTTCAAAATTAATTTTGGGTGCCCACAGAGACCTTCCTTGGAGCTCGTATGAATTGTCAGAAGAGTGCATAAATTATATTGTACTAGAGATGATGTTCTCTATTCAGGGAGTCTGATATGCAAATATGCTGATGACTGTGAAGTTTTTTTTTTTCCATCAGTCTGATTTCTCTCCTGAGCTTCATATTTCTTTATTCAACTGCTGCTCGGACAGCCATCTTCAATTCAATGGTCTTGAGTTAGCCCTTAATCTGTCCCTCCGTCTACATTCACACTCACCCTGTGGCCCCCTCCGCCTCACCCTCATGTTTGGTTCGTCACTGGGTTCCTTCTTTCTATAATAGCAATCTCTTTTCTGGCTCCTTTCTTCTGCCATCTTTTGCCTGGACTTTTGCAGTGGCCTTCCCTAAGGACTTTTCATAGCGTGTAACACTCTCCTATATGCAACAGAGAGAAATGTCTACTATTTGGAACTATGAGAGTAGCTTGAGACTGCCGCTGGAAGTAGATAATGTCTTTGAAGTGACTGAGAGCATGAGCTTAGATATTAGACAAATCTGCGCTGGAACTTGGGCTTGGCTACTTAGTAACATGTGACCATGAAAATCACGTAGCTCTTCCAAGTGTGATGAGCATGTGAGTTGTTTCCAATTCTTTGGCTGTTGTGAAAAAGCTGTTATATAGACTTTCTTACAATAGGTGTCTTTTGATAGCCACCAGCACTTATGTCTGTTAGGTGTTAAGTCATACATATGTTTAGATTTATTAGATTTTATCAGCTTTCTAAAGTAGTTCCACCAAATCCGGTCATCAGCAATATAAAGGATTTTTAAGCTTTAATAAAAAATAAAGAAAAGATGTATGGAAACACAAATGTCTAAGTAAATAACTGTATGTGTAGAGGAAGGAAGTGATTCTAATAGTAACTACTTTGCTTTTTGTTGTGAGAATCAAATGAGCGAGTTCATATAAGGTACTTGTCTGGCACAGTGTCTGAGATGTAGTGAGGATTCAAAAAAGATGCTACTGTTATTATTGGCATTATCATTGCCATCATTTAATGATTCATATGAAAGTCTCATATGCCTGTGTCCTATCAGTGCTTATTTTAGTGTTATATTGTCTTCCCCTGGATATTCAAGTAAACTGGGCACCCTTGGTAAAGGTGCTGTTTATGTTGTTAGGCAGCTTTGCATACCTCTTGTCACACTGGAGTACGTAAATGTTTTAATTTGTGAAATCTGTTTTGACTCTGCCCTGATTCTAGTTTCTACTCTATCCAATCCATCATCTATGGAGCTCTGAGTTAGCTCTAAAATTTGTTCTGGTCGTGTAATTTTCCTGCTTAAAAGCCTTTGGCAACTTTCTGTTGCCTCCAGGATAAAGCCCAAAGCCCTTTTTAATGTTTTTTGCATTACTTTTCTTGATCTACTCTGTATATCCTACACCTTATAACCTGTTCACATGTCTACTTGCCACACTTTGTTAAACGTGCCATACACTTTACCCTTTATGTCTTTACTTATTCTGTTCCCTTTGCATAGAAGACCTCGTCTTTGACCCCTCAGCAGTGTCTTCCTCATTCAGCTTTAGTTGAATTATCTCTGCCACACTAAAGTTTTCTTTCTCAATTTCCAACTTTTCTACCCAATAGTATACAAATGTTAATGAAGCTCATTTTACCAATCCCTTTTTCTTTAGTGGTTAGTACATTTTACGTCCTATTTAAGAAAATGTTTGTATGTCCCTAAGTCATGAAGATATTCTCCTATGAGGCTTTATTGTTTTACCTTTTGTACTCAGGTCTGCTGCTACTTGGAATTTACTTTTGTGTTTGGTTTGGGGTCGGGATCAAAGTTTAGTTTGCTCCCCCATATGAAAACCCAGTTGATCCAGCACCATTTATTCACAAGGCTATACTCTGTGCTACTTCTGTCAGAAGTCAGGTATAAGGTGCATAAGGACTCTCTGTTCTGTGCCTTTGATCTATTTGTCTATCTTTATGCCAATAAAATATTGCCTAATTATTGTAGCTTCTTGATGAGTCTGGAAACCTCATCATGTAATACTTACAGCTTTGTTTTTCTTTGATTGCTGTGACTATTTCAGGTTCTTTAGATTCATATATATGTGTATGGTCTGGCATTAGCTTACAGTTCCCCTTCCTTCACTCAAGTATCCTGCTGAAATTTTTATTGGAATAGCATTGAATCTATAAATATATTGGAATCTTATAGTCCATGAACATGGTATATTTTCCCACTTATTTAGTCCTTGTAAAATCTCTTCCAGCAATGTGTTATAGTTTTCCATGTACCTATTGCATATCTTCCCCTGAGTATTGTCCTGGGTTGTGTGTGCACTTGGGCACATATGCACGTGCTATTGTAAGTGGTACTTTTTAAGTGTATTTTCCTTGGCCTCCTTTCTCTGCTGAGATATTCAGCAACCCTTGAGTTTTTATTTGCCCAGCCATCTATATTCCCATACAGCTTTGTTTTTTATTATACTTTTATCACTACAAAAGTAATATGTGAATTAGTTATTCATAGAGAAGGTAAAAACACTATTCTTTCTAGAACTAACCACTGTTGCTAATTTTAAGTATATCCTTCTGGACCTATTCTGTCCGCTGTGGTAGCTCCTACCACATGTGGCTATTGCACATTTAAAATGTGAGTAGATGTACGTAACCCTATGTTCATTGCAGTGTTATTTACAAGAGCCAAGATATAGAAGCAACCTATGTGTTCATTGGTAGATGAATGGATAAAGAATATTATTTAGCCATAAAAAAGAATGAAATCTTGCTGTTCGTGACAACATGATGGACCTACAGAGGGTATTATGCTAATAAATAAAATAAGTCAGAGAAAGACAAATACCATGTGGCTTCACTTACAGGTGGAATAAAAACAAACAAACAAACAAACAAAAGAACAAGCAAAATGAAACAGAAACAGACTCACAGATACAGAGAACAAACTGATGGTTGCCAGAGGGGAGGGCCACGGTGGGATGAGTGAAAACGGTGAAGGGGAATAAGAGGTGAAAACTCACAGTTATAAAGGGAATAAGTCATGGGGTTGTCATGTACATAGCATATAGTCAATAATATTGTGATAACTATGCCATGACAGGTGGTTCCTAGACTTATTGTGATGGCCTTGTCATAAGGTGTACAAATGTAGAATTACTAGGTTGTGCACTTGAAAATAATATATTATTCTATGTCAACTATAATTTAAGAACTGGGAGTAGTTTGAATTGAATGTGCTTTAAATGTAAAATGCACACTAAATTTCAAAACTTAGAATAGAAAAAGAATATCAAGTATCTCATTACCAGTATCTGATTAAAATATAAATATAATATTTTGATACATTGGATTAAATAAAATGTTTCTAAAATTAATTTCACTCTCCTTGTTTTACAGTTTTATACAGTTAGTAGGAAGTTTTAAAAAAATATATTTTATTGATTATGCTATTATAGTTGTCCATTTTTTTCTCCACTTTATTCACCTCTGTCCTGCACCCCCTCTCCCACCAGCATTCCCCACCACTACTTAGTTCATGTCCATGGGTCGTACATATAAGTTCTTTGGCTTCTCCATTTCCTATACTATTCCTAACCTCCCCCTGTCTATTTTGTATCTACCATTTATGTTTCTTATTCCTTGTACCTTTTCCCCTATTTTCTCCCTTCTCCTCCCTGCTGATAACCCTCTA
>VMDR010023279.1:0-15701 GCA_007922815.1 Macrotus californicus | reverse complement strand
AAGTATGAGGGGGCACTCAAAAAAAAAAACCCCAAAATGAAATTATCTTCTGGAAGGTAGGCCCCTCTTGGTACAGGGTTCTAGGAACCCATATGAATCAGTGTACCAGCTGGCGTTGTTGTGAGAGGCTGTGTTTGGCTTCTGTTAATTTTTTTGAAGACTCTTTCAGTGGATTGGCCCATTTCATGATGGCTGATTTATGAGCATACCTGCCCACACTACAATGAGTGTTCAGCAGTTTTTGACCAAAAACGGCATGACCCCCATGCCCTACCCTCTTTATTCACCCAATCTTGCCCCAGTGACTTTTTTGGTTTCCCCAGATGAAAAAAGTCCTCAAAGGGAAACATTTTGCTCATGTGGAAGAGGTGAACAAAAAAACAACAGAAGCATTAAAGGGTATTAAAATTGACCAGTTCAAAAACTGCTTTTAGCAGTGGAAAAATTCTCTTGATAGGTGTATTGCATCAAATGGAGAGTACTTTGAAGGTGACTGCAGTTTAAACATGTAAGAATAAATACACAATTTTTTATAAATAAATTCCAGTTTTGTGGTGTCCCCTTTGTATATCTGGGTTCTTCCCCGTTGTTCCTAGTGCCCCAGCCAGGGCATACAGCAGGAGCTCAATCAATACTTTCTAGTGAATGAATTACTGGAGGAGCATCTGGAGGGATTAGTGCTTAAAGTTACAGTTTGGAAACTGCCACTCTCAAGTTACTCAGTTGTGGAATACTTTCAAAGAAGAAATTTTGTTAACACCTTTAGGCCACTAGAGAGAGGTTCATTTAATAAATTATTGCTGCACTTCAGTGGAATCAATTATTATTTCAAGGAACTGAAGAGATTTCTCAGCAGACATGTCATGATCAGGAAGAATCTTGCAAAATCATTTTTACACTCTGAAACTCCAACTGAAAAGCAGTACTAAAAATTATAGTTACCATGGGATGGGCTGAAAGGCATCCTGCTTTGCATCAATACCAACAATTTTGGGGGAACACATTTCACTACATGAAAATTTCCACCAAGAACGTTTCCTTATTTTAATAGTTTAAGAATGAAAAGCAGATATTCCTTCTGAAAATTGCAAATTATTGACTCATTGATTCTCTTTTAGGATAAGTGATTTCCCGTTACTTGATTTTATTTTTATTTTTGGATAGTTCGTGTTAAGACAGCTTTTAAAAATATTTAAAATACATGGTTTGCCTATATGTTTTATACAATAACTTATGGTTCTAGGATAGTTAAAAATGATATATTTTGTAATAACCCTTTGTGAAAGTTATTATAATGCTTTTGGTTTTGTTTTTTTTTAACTATACACTTTCATTAACTGCTAAGATTCATGAATGTCCTCCAATTGTCCTCCAGAAGTGCTAGAAAAAAACACTGATTTCACTATTTGAGAGTAGTGTGGAAGTGAAATAACAAAAATTGATATAAAATTTAATTTTTTCCAGTTACCAAAACAGAAAGAATTTTACCAGTTGTCAACACCCCACACCCTGACACATAACTAAAAGCTGCGTTTATGCCTAAACCTTAATCCTTAATAATATTTGGCAGTGGGAGAGAGGGCACATGTCAAGTCAAACATGGGTTGTATTTCCAAAGCAGCATTTGCAAAGGTTAGTCTGTTTGTGGACCTCACAGGGGAAAGTGCAGTGTCCAGTGATCGATCCAAGACCCCCTTCTTGGCTGTTACCTGGTTAATAAACCACAGGGAGAGATAATTTTTAAACTAAATTTCCTGAAATGGAAATTTACTAATGTATGAAAAAATCCCCAAATTTGAGAATTTTTTGTAAGTTGTTTTATAGCTGAGAATAAAGATCTCTTGTTTCTTCTACTGACACTGTCTCTGAGCCCAGCTTTGGCTGCGTGCCACAAACAAAGCTGAACTCATGAGACAGGGGCTGGTGGAAAAAGGAAAGGGGTTTATTCAGGTGCCAGCGACCAGAGAGATAGAGGGCTTGTGTCCTGAAGCCCATCTTGACATCTCGGTGCAGGCAGAGGTTTTTATAAGGAGGGCAAGGGAAAGCAGAAGAGACCAAAGGCAAGGCAGTGGTTAAGTTTTCTACGGCAGACCAGTGCAGTCTATTCTGATGAGGACCTTGAAACTGGTCAAGACATGGTCTGGTATGCATCGCCTGGTTTTTATGTGAAGGTCAGAAAATCTCCTGGAGCAGGAATGCCTGAAGGACAGAGTCTGTATCTCTTGAAGTTAGTTCCTAGAATTCTTATATTAACATGCTGTTTATCTATCTACAAGCTACGTATTAGTCAGAGTCAGCATGTACAGAATCTGTCAAAAGAATGGGGTGGATTGCAATTCTCCACTGTTACATCTTCTACACGAGAGATAAAGGATACCCGACTACTTTGGTCATCTGCAGGGAGACATTTCCTGAACACTCAAGGCCATTTTGGCCCCTGGAGCTTAAGAGGCTTTACCTGGAACGCAGGTCTCCTGACTCCAGGCTTAACCCTCTTTTCACCACGACCAAAGTTCCAGTGGCAACAGCTAGAGTGAGGGTCAAAGTCAACAGACTGCTGGCGGTGGGGGAGTTTTAAAATGTGGTTGGCCAAGAGCACTTTTGAACAAAACGCTGTCCAGCCAAAAGACAATTAGAGGTGAGAGAAAGAACACGTCCAGGGAAGAAAGCGCAGTTTCTTGGAGACTTGACAGGAGCTGAAGGTAGAGGAAATTTGGGAGTTGCGGCGTAATAAGAAGCAAAGTCTAGAGCGGAGAGGCGACCACAAAGCGCAAAAGCAGTGCAGTAGAAAAGTAGGCTTTATTTTTCGAGAGCTGTCTCAAAGGCATCCTGGGGGGGCCCTGCAGTCGGGCGAAGGCCAGGGGTAGATGCTCAGCGGCTCCCGTTGGGGGCGGGGTGGGCGCTCAAAACGAGCCGCGCGGCCGGGACTGCGCTGCTCGTGGACTTGGCGCTCTTCGCCTCCCCCGCCTCCCCGACCCAGGCTCCCCCCACACACACCCCCACCCACCCCGACCCCTCTGAACTCCGCGACTTTTCCCGGCGCTCCGCCGCCCTCCCTGCTTCCACGCCGGGCCCTCTAGCCCGTGCGGTCCGAGCGGGATCGCGCCCGCACCGTCCCGCAGCGCAGCCCCTGGGGGCGCGTCACGGCGAGGCCGGCCTCCGCGCGCCGCCACCCCCGCCGCCCGGCCCTCGCGGGTGCTGCGCGATCCAGCCTCCAGAGGCGGGCGAGCGGCGGAGCGCGAACGCCGCGGCAGCCACGCTGCAGCCGCGGGTCGGAGGCGCAGTCCCTAGGCCCTGGAGCCCGGGTCGGCCCCTGGGGAGTCGGCGCCCCTGCGAGAGTCTTGCGGGCTGGCCTCTGCCCGACGCGGAGGGCGCGGAGGTGAGCGGGTCGGAGAAGGGCGCCAGACCAGGTGGCGGCCGCGGAGTTGCGGGGCCAGATGCAGTCGGCGCCACGCGCTGCGTCCGTCCCCCCCGGATTCCGCGCCCTCTGCGGGCGTCCGTCCGGGACTGGCGGGGTTCCTGACGTCCTGGCCCCTTGATGGGGGGAGTGGGGAGGGTACGGAAGGGTGTCTATTCCACCGATTCCGCCCCCAACTCCTCTTGGTCTTCCCCCAGTTCCCAGATCGTCCGGAGGTCGGGCCCAGGAGAAAGGAGGCCAGGAGCGACATCATCCCAGGTAGGATGTGCCCCGGAGGGAAAGGACGGGCAGGTTACCTTAGCCTCCCTGATGGCCTGCCTACCTACCACTTTTGGGGTTGATGCAGAGCATTTCTAGGAGGATCGCACATCACTGCTTTGCGAACAAGGGAGTATTTCTAGGAGTCATTTTTTTTATTTACCCAATTATGTGACCATGGTGTGTTTAGGCCATTATACGTTAGGAAGTAATTGGCTTCATCTTTACGTGTCCTAAATTATGTTTGAACCCTGTGTTCAGCCTCAGCCGAAACTTGTTGAAAGTTATGCCCTAAAAATATTTCTCTTAAAATAGGGCAGAGAGATACAGAGGATTTTTTGTCAAGAGATTTCCATTATGTTTCCCACCCTTTGGAGAAGAATTGGTGTCAGTTTTTACTCCTCAGGCAGTTCGTTTTTTATATGGAAAAACTTATTACGGGCCATGGTTAATTAATGATCACTTATCACTATGGGTGAAACTGGGAGAAACGGAATTCGAACTCCTGCTGCCTCCACCCCCGGGACTTGGATGAGACCACAGTCCCGGGAGCAGCCCCCCTGCTGGGAACCTTTTTAGCTCTCTCCAAACCACTCCGGCCATCCTACCCCTCCCGCCCCCACTTTTCCCACCTTTATTATTTCTTCACTGTGTTAATCTCCATTTATTTTTTTCCTCTAAGATACTTTTTTTTTACTCTGCACTTCTCCTTCTGTTGTTTCAAAAATTAAAAGCTATTTGCAGAATAAAGGTACCCATCCTAGATATTTTTTTCTGAGTATTTAGGAGTAGTTTGCAGTTTCTTTCTCTTAGCTAGTCAGTCTTTTGGGGGAAGGAAGTGAGGGAAGAGACAGTATCAATAATGATAAATTGAGCTAATTGTGCAAAAAAAAAATAAAAAGCTGTATCTAGGTCACTTTTTATTGCAGTAATGACATGGAAAATATACTTGTAGTGAATGAGCATAATTACATTGTAATACTGAAAAAGAAGCACAGATGAAGGCAAAGAAATGTTTCAAGAAAGGATCATAAATGAATTAGAAAGGTGAGAAAGGAGGCACACCAAAAGTTTGAAAGACTAGGCCTTCGGGACATCAGGAGATGCATTTATTCTGTGCTCAGCCAGTAACCATGACATTGATGTATCACTTACCCCCTTTGGGCCTACATGTCCTGATGAGTAAAAAGAGGGATTTCACCTAGAGATCCGTTACATCTCTTTTGGTCTTGACATTTTTTGAGGCATTCAACAACAAAGAATATTTATCGGAGTCTTATTTACTACATGCCAGGTGTTGCCTTCGCAGTGATGGACAAGATAAACCTGGTTCTGCCCTCAGGGAGCTTTTTGTCTAATGGGGAAATAACAGTGAGTAAAGAAACAATTACATAAGATAATGACAAGAGAAACTTAAGAGCTATAAGGGACGAGATCATTTTTTTTCTACTTCCAGAAAAGGATGCTATGTCTGGACCACAGGGAATAACAGTCACACAGGATGGGGTTGAGAGGTGTGCCGTGGCTGTCGAGCTCATTCAGGGCCTTTGAGGTCATAGTCAGGAAGGTACCTGTAATTCTAAGTGCCACAGAAAACCATTGAATTTTGAAGAGGGGAAAGACATCGTCTTATGTATATTTTAAGATGATCTTAGCCCCTCTGTGGAGAATCATTTGGAAAGAGGCAAAGGAATAAGTAGAGAGGCCTATTAGAAAGTGTTTCTAGAGTTTAGAGGAGAGATGGAAAAGACTTGGATTAAGCTGGTTTCAGTGGAGAGGAATTTAAGAAATATTTTGGAGAATAGGAATTGGTGTGGATTTTATGTCAGGGGTGAGGGAAAACAAGGACTCAAGAATGACTCCCGGGTGTTTGACTTAAGCAAGTTGTGGATAAATGGTACCATTTACTGAAATAAGAAAATCTGAAAGAATGAGAACTGGTCTGGGTGGAAAGCAAGTTCTGTTTTGAACCTGTTGAGTGTGAGCTGTCTCTAAGGAGATCATAACCACAGCCCTTTGGAAGGAGAAAAGGGATGGTCTCCAGGAGTGGACACACTGGCCTTTGATAGGTGAAGTTGATGATCATGAATTTAAGGTGAAACTAATGAACTCCGTTGTCTGATTGTTTTCTTCAGCAACCTTCACCAACTTGGATACAGAAAATGGATAGTTGGGTTTTTCCAGGACTAGGTTATTGCCAAGTGGATGTGATGGAGAGCAAGAGAGTCATCCTAGTCTATTCAGGCAGCTATGACAGAATACCCTAGAGTGGGTGGCTTACAGCAGACATTTATTGCTCACAGTTCTGGAGGCTGGGAAATCCAAGATCAAGGCACTGGCACATTCATTGGTTAGTGAGGGCCCACTTTCTGGTTCGTAGTGCCATCTTCTTGCTGGGTCCTCGCATGGCAGAAGGGGAGAGGAGCTCTCTACGGTCTATTTTGTAAGGGCACTGATCTCATTCATCAGGGTTCTATCCTCATAATCTAATCACATCCCAAAGGCCACACCTCCTAATACCTTCACAGTAAGAGTTAGGATTTCAGCATATGAATTGGTGGTGGGGGAGACTCAAACCTTTAGTCCACAACAGAAGTGGGTATTTTTAAGCAAGTGGAGATAAATATACAGTATAGAATCTCGAATGGATAAAGAAAAACCAGGAGGATGCCATTGGAGAGTGAGAAAATATTGGGTCAATGAATCAGATTTTTTCTGCTGTCTAGATTTATCAGTGTGGATATTTGACTAAGACTGTTGGAAGGCTAGGAGATAGTGTTTGGAGATATCAGGAAGTCACTGAGATGGGGCAGAGGCAAAGAATCACTGCCTTTGAGGAGTAAGTAAACAAGAGGTCCTGAGGTCCCATGTTTCATCCACTTGAACAATGAAGTACTGGAGAAGGATGACAACTGTTGGCATAGAGGAAGACTATGTATGTATTGGGGGCCTAAGTCACCAGTGATAAAGAATAAGCTAGGAGTCAGTAGGTGACATGAGTGAGTATGGGGAGAGGGTATTATGAGGTGCCATGAGTCTAAAGAACTGGGTGTTTGCAGGAGGGAAAAGGAAGAAAGATTCATATATGGCCTTGAAAAGTTAAAAATTCACCTCCCCCATCTCATGGCCCTGGACGATTACATTTTCTTGTTAGCATGTGTAAATCAGCAAGTTGTGAATGTCATCAGGATCTCTGAGGACACGACAGTCACGAGGATGTAAAGTATGGCATAGGCAATATAGTTGATAATATTGGAATAACTATGCATGGTGCCAGGTGGGTACTTGAAAAATTAGGGGGACCACTTTGTAGAGTTTATGATTATTTAATCAATATGCTATACACCTGAAACTAGTACAAAATAATATTGAATGTAAACTGTAATTGAAACATTTTTTAAAAAAAGATCTCTGAGTAGATACTATCATCTGACAATTAATGCCCTAGATCTTTATATGTGAAAGAAATTAGGCTCTATTTTTCAAAATAAATACAGCACTGCAGCTGTCATTTGGCCAGAGGAATGTCAAGAAAACTTTCTAAACTGAAAATCTAGGAGGCCATGTAGCTGAGTATTATCCAATTCTCCTACCTTGATAATATTCTTCAAGTATTAGCTGCATACAGCGAGTGAAATGTCAACTCAACAAGACTGTGACCTTGACATTTCAAGGAGCCCATATGCTACTTAAATCATACTTTTAGATTGATCTCATAAAGTCAAAATGTCATAGTGTTAAGAATAAGACAGTGGTACTACCATTATTATATAACTTTAAGACTTGGAAACAAAGAATTTTAGTGTTAGAAAGGACCACAGGAATAAAGTACAACTTCTGCATTTTCCATTTTACAAAGAAAACACACTCAGAAAACAAGTAGATTTCAGAAGCCTAGGCCTGTTGTTTCTTCTTGACACCACATAAACAAAACTTCCATAATTGCCATAGTAGTCTTCCCAATTATTTAGTCAGTTTTATCTGTGAATAACATAAATGAAAAGGTAGAGGGACTGGTCAAGGTGTGGCCCATGGACCAGGACCACAGGTAGCACCTGGGAACTTGGGAGAAATGCAAAATCTCGAGCCCTCATTCCAGACTTAGAGAAAAAGAATGTGCATTTTAACAAGATTCCCAGGTGATCATATTCACCCAGAGTCGGTCAGTCCACTTGGAAACTCTCGTCTGCTCGGGCCAGCAGGACCCATGACATCTGGAGAACAGAGGAGAGGAACCCCTCATGAGACAGCAGAGAGGGGTACCTCCCTGGAACATTCTGAATTTTAAATGTTATGCAACAACAGGAACATACTATGCTGTGCTTCCTGTTGGAAGGGTGACACGTCTTAAGAAATGACTTAATCCTTCCCAGAAAGTGAAGAGAGGAAATTACAGAATAGTGAGTGGACTTACGGATACTGTTACTGCCTGAGTGGAAAAAGGGAAAGGACTGTATGCAAATTCTCCAGTTTCCCCCATTCAAGGGCAAGTGTTATTCTTCTTCCAGTATTATTCTTCATTATTACAAGTGTGGACCCTGAGAAAGGAAATAACTACTAAAAAGGGCTCCCAGTGGGCAACTCAGACTTAAAAACAAAACAAAACAAAACAGCCCTGGCCCATGGACTGAGGCTTAGTGGACTAAGTGCTGGCCTGCGGACCAAAAGGTGGCCAGTTTGAATTCCTGTTCAGGGCACAGGCCCGGGTTGAGGGCCAGGTCCCCAGTTGGGGGCTTGTGAGAGGCAACCAATCAATGTTTCTCCCCCTCTCTTTCTCCCTCCTTTCCCCTCTCACTAAAAAGAAATAAATAAATTAAATAACTAAAAACTTTACTTAAAAAAAACAGAGCCTAGCAGCCATTTCTACATAGGGGCCTCTCCTACAAACTGCACATCAGGGCGAAACCTGCAATGGGTTCCTGCCATCGGAGCTAGCCCTTATAAAAGAGTTCCTGGAATCCTATTTCAGCCAATAGGACTGAGGCTTTCCCATCTAATCAGAGTGGCACAGCTGTATCTCCTATAAGCTTCTTCACTGAGTGGCTCCATTTTGACCAATGAGAACAATACCTTTTGGACCAATCAAACTGTGAGGATTTGGAGTCCTCATTTGCATGAGAACAGACCAATCAGGGACCAAGGGTTGGGACCCCTGTCTGTATAGGTCAGCTCTCCTCTGGCTCTGAGAGTGCATTTTCCCTTTTCACCAAAGACTTTCTGGCTGGGGCAAATATGAGCAGTCCAGCACCAGGAGCAGAGCAGATCTGTCTAGCCAGAGTGGGTCCTTCACAGCTGGGCTGTATCACAGTTGAGCTGTTGCACACTGAATAAAGATTCCTTCTTCACCACACCCCAAATTGGGAACTCCTGTTGGCATTGAATTGGCATCAACGATGACCATTGGTTGACACAAACAACAATGAGCACAACGAGGATCAAATAGCTACATTTGTTATCTCCAAATACCAAAATAAAATATTAGGTGAAATCCTGAATCTTTTAGGAGAGGTGTTTTCAATCTTGACTGCATGTAAAAATACCCAATGATCTAAAACAAAAAAATTCTGACGCTCAGGCTGAATCCCAGACCAATTGAACGAAACTCTAGGCAGAGGGACAGTGGTGTCTAAGTATCACTCACCCAGCTTTTATGTTATAAAGCTCCTCGGGTCAATCCATTGTGCAACTCAAGCTGAGAACCACTGCGTCAGTAGGTCATTCCTCCTTGATGGAAGAGGCAGTTCTGAGATGTCAATTCTGCTGGTCCACCTACCCCAACAGTGGGACCCTCTCTTCCTCCCATAGCACCAAGCAGAGTCAGCAAAACCCCAGTCATGCTCTGCTGTGTATATGAAAGCCAGTGGGGCTCTCAGGACATTGAAGGAGGCAGGATTTTTAAAAAGAGGCACTTACTCTTAGCCAATTTTGTTAAAATTTAAGTAATAGCATTTACTGCTGATGAAACGTTCTAAAATTGGATTGTGGTGATGGTTGCATAACTAAATTTACTGGAAATTTTTAATTTACACACTTAAAGTGGGTAAACTATGATATGTAAATTACACCTCCATAAAGCTTTTTTTAGTTACTATGTATGCTTCAACATTCATGATTTTATCATATTAATTATTTAGATAGCTAGGAAGCCAGTGCCTGTTCTGTGTAATTGAAATGTCAGCACCTAGCCCAATCAATGCCTAGTATACAGGGCTGAGTATGGTACTGGGTGAGTGAATGGTTTGGGATGGGTGGACGGATGGATGATAGATGATTATCATTGTGATCTTGGGTGGTGGACTGATTTTCTAAATCGGTGTCCATCACCAGAGAGCCCTGAAGTTCACAGCACTCAGTGGGCATTGGAGCCATTTGTACCCTGTTTTCTGGGATGGCATCGAAATTAGGGAAGTGGGTTTGTATAGAAACTGGAATGTCATTCCTTTCATAGAACTTCTTTTTTATTTACAAGTGATTTACTGCAACTCAGAAAAAGTTTTATTTGCTAGCTGATAAACATATATATATATATATCTCCTTATTTCAAATATCCATTTGCAACAAGATTATCGGATGGGGAAATTATTTCAGTCATACTGTGACCCACTACTGCCAGCTTTATCTTTGACATAGACCTCAGTCATTCCCACTTGGCAGTGTTACAAAAGCCTGGGTACCCACAGCATACTTGGCTCCAGTCGACATAGGAAGCTACACTGAGAGCAGGATGGAGGGATGTACGTAGTATTCTCCTCTGTCCAATCCATTAGAAGAAAATGGGTGGGGAAGTGTGGGAGGAGGGTGTTGCTTTAATTTATTGAAAAGGATCCTGAAATGTTATTACCTGAAGTCCTTGGAAATACATTTTTAAATTAAATTTCTAAACTAACCTAAATTTAACCAGAAAGCTTTTTTGATGAAATTCTTCCTAATATGAATTGGACTGCTTTCCTGCCCTAGAAATTGCACTGTAATAAACGTACAAAGTTTTGTTTTGGTGATTTAGGACCTAGAAATGTCATAAAATCATACCCATATATAAAAGTATATGTGGAATTCATACTGAGCCTAGGAAATATTTTGGAAATTATTGGTTACTTTAAATTTGTCTCATTAAAATCCTGGTTATTTGAAGAGTCTTGAAGAGTATTATTCTTTTTCTGAAAATTCTTTGTTTTTTTCTGTAAATCACGAACACCAAAAGCCACTCAGATTCAAGTGTGAAATATTACTAAATCATATATAATTGCAATAGTTTATGAACAGAATTCAAAGAATAAATATATATATATAGTTTTAATAAAATTGCTATTTCATAATTTTTGGAAAATGCTTTTCAACTAAGGATGTATACCAATTACCCCAGAGTTTCAGCTGAGGGAAAGAATTTAATAATCTAACTTAAGTGGATTTTAACATTCAAACACACAGCAAATAGTTGGACAGCATTACATTAGAGCAGTTATTCTCAAACTTTCACAAGCGTCAGAATCACCTGAGGTTTTCTTAAAACACAGATTGCTGGGGTCCAGCCCAGGATTTCTGATTTTGGAGTCAGGGGGAAGGCCTGGAAATTTACATCTAACAGGTTCCCCAGGGATGCTGTTGCTGCTGGTGGAGGAAGCACATTGGACCACTGCTGCCTAGGAAATCCCATTCTCTTTTGTCAAGTGGAATCGCAACTTTGCCTCTAAGGGTTTCTAAAGGACTTAAGAACTTCTTCCAAAAAAAAAAATCTCTTCCTTCAAAGAAATTTTATATTATCATAGAT
This sequence comes from Macrotus californicus, assembly GCA_007922815.1. NCBI lineage: Eukaryota > Metazoa > Chordata > Mammalia > Chiroptera > Phyllostomidae > Macrotus > Macrotus californicus. The sequence goes on along the minus strand of VMDR010023279.1, from coordinate 4,257 downwards.
ATAAGTAAACAGCTGGATTTTATTTATTTAAATACCAAGAGAATTTAGGTTATCTTTGTGCAACTTAGAGATTATGAAAATAAAAATTACCACTTAGTTGTAGGAATTGAGATAGGGAGATGTGATATTTCACCTCCAGAATGTGCTCACCTGAGAATTAAGCAGACATCTCCACCTGTAGGGAGCTTTTCTCCCCTCTCCAGAAAGGTTTTCTCTCCAATAGGTTTACGGGCACTTTCATATAGAGAGCTTCCGAATGTCTAAGTCAGCAGCCTTCAGACTTGCAGATTATTACAGACCAGTAAAATAAAAAGGAAGGAGGGAATCTTTATAGGACTGCCAACTCAAGCAACTGTTACTATCACTGTCCTTTTATGAAAAAAGGACATTCTGTCCACATGAAGTAGGAAAGACTTACTGTCAGAGTAAGGGACAATTCTTTAAGTTGAATAGTTTTGTGGAGAACTTCCTACTATGCCCATATACTTAAAAATGTATTGAAGTATAACCAGCTTACAATATTATCTTAGTTTCAGGTGTTTTCCACAGCGGCTGCACCAGTTTACATTCCCACTAACAGTGCACAAGGGTTCCTTTTTCTCCACATCCTTGCCAACACCCGTTATTTTTTGTCTTTTTGCTAATAGTCCTGATGGGTGTGAAGTGGTCTCTCATTGTGATGTTGAGCAACTTTTCATGTGCCTGTTGGCCATCTGTATGTCTTCATAGACAATGAAAAAATGTCTTTTAAGATCTTCTGCCCATTTTTTTGCCCTGGCTGGTGTGGCTCAGTGGATTGAGTGCTGGCCTGTGAACTACAAGGCTGCTGGTTCAATTCCCAGTCAGGGCACATGCCTGGGTTGTGGGCCAGGTCCCCAGTTGTGGGCATGCCGAGAGGCAACCAATTGATGTATCTCTCACACATCTTTGTTTCTCTCCCTCCCTTCCCCTCTCTCTAAAAATAAATAAATAAAATATTTAAGAAAGAGAGAGAGATCTTCTGCCCATTTTTAAGTCAGATTGTTTGGCGTGTGCTTTTTGTTTTTTTTTTTTACTATTTACTTGTTCTGTGTACTTTTTAATTGCTGTGGACCAGCGATGACTTTATATTTGGAAGCCAATGCCCTAGCACTTTCAAGGTAAGGTCACAGAAAGCCAAATTTAACTTTTGGTCTCAATAGGTTTAAGCTTAAATGAAACTGCAGTACACTGTCATCAACATGGGTTGAAGTAGTCCTGTGTAATTTATTTTCATTTTTATTATTTTTACTTGTTGATTTGAGAGAGAGAGAGAAAGGGACAGAGAGATTTGTTGTTCCACTTACTCATTCATTCATTCATTGGTTGCTTCTTGTATTGTCCCAACCAAGACTGAACCCGCCATCTTGGCATATGAGGACCACGCTTACCAACTTAGCTACCCAGCCGGGCCAGTCCTGTGTAATGTAGAGGTTATTTTGTAAGTACAATCTTATATATATGAATGACTTGAGGTAAGGGTTAGAGAACACCATGTGGTATTTCTGTTCCCTGATTTTCCAGAGTAACTACACTCTGATCGTACAATCTAGCTCTTAATTATATGATGATATGAGGTTTTTTCTGCTTTTTATTCTAAGTACAGCTTGTCTCTTCCTAACTAGAATGTAAATTTCTTGAGTGTAAGCACCATTCATCTTTTGTCTTTTATCTGTCATGTGCACAGCACACAGCGGCCTCACTAAATTCATGCTGGGTCACAGCAGGGTAGATCTGTCTTTAAATTATAGTGACATCATTTCTCGTCAGTGGAAATGTACAACGTAAGGTTTTTAGTTTTCTTTTTTGTAAATACTAGGTAAACCTCCTTCAGATATTGACATTATTCCCTTTTTTTATAACCCTATTTTTATGGATATCAAAAGTGTTCATTAAACTCAGCAATTAACCAAGTGACCCAAATGGCAGTTTGGCAAATTAGAAATTGATTGATGAGATTTTGCTCCAGTGTCTCAGCACCAGATAGCTAGCATAGCTTGTGGAGGTGAGCTGCTCTTATGTCTGTGTACGGCCGAGTTCCCTAGGATACCAACACGTTTCTTTCCCCTTTCTCCCTTCCTCCCGCTAAAAGCAGGGTGCTCTGCAGAGTCCCCAGAAGACAAATGGGTTGCTAGCTGGGGTTCTTCAAAGGTTACCCAGCAACCATTCATGTTTTGTTTTGTAGTATTAGTAAATTCAGTTCTTTGGTTTTGATCCAAAAATTGGAATTATTTCAACGTTTTATCCATTTTGTGGCTAGAATTCCTAAGTATATAGCTCTGGATTTACGTAAAATTATCCTAAGCTGGGATTCATGTTGAAACTATTTAAAGTTAATGTTGACTTTAGAGAATATAGTTGCAGATGACATTTGGAGATCTAGACAATTTTGAGATTCCCCATAGATGTTTGCGTTGCAGTTTTAGAACGAGCAGAGGTGGGAAGACTCAGGTTTGAATCCTGATTGGGTCACTACAAACCTGCATTGTCTCAAGAAAATCACTCAGATTCTCTCAGCCTGTTTCCTCATGTTCAAAATGGGCAGAGTATGTGCTCCACAGCCATTTTAGACTTCAATAAGATAATACTGTATATAAAAACATTGTGAACTATTAAATAGCACACAGGCATGTTTTAGTATATGCTTTCAACAACACACAAGTAACCCAATAACCCATCTCTCAGATCTTTTACAGGCATTTCCTGCCCCCCCCCTACTTTTACATTCTTTAAAAGTACTTAATTAAAAGAATCTCATTTATTAGGCCAATTTTTATTTGTACTCACAGTCACACCATTTAAGGGTTCAGTTAGAACTTGCCATTAGAAATATAATGTGAATAAGGCCCAAACGTGTTAGAACAGTTACCCATAAATAGGTATGAAAGTACAAGGTATAATGAGAAGCCCATAGATGACATTCTTAGGTCCTAATGTATTTTTACCTGTTCACATTTGATTCACTGAAGGGGTTAATTTGTAAAATTAGTAGATAACTGATGAATTGCTTTGCTTTTGTTTTGTTTTTAGTTTGAAAAGACATTATTAATCATCATGATTTCTTAGATTTAAAGATTTCTCAGTTCTCATGTTTTGGGAAACGCTACAGTCTCTGCTCAGAAGAACTCAGGGCTGGAGTATAGGACACCTGGGTTCCTGTGTGTGAGTCTAATAACCCTTCCACCCTTAGATAACATATATAACTAGGGGTAAGTTTGTCAGTTCACCTTGAATTGTCAAATGAAATTCAGTAAATTACTTCTGGTTCTTTAACTGCTCCTGAGCAAACAAGACAGCCCATGATTTCTCCAAGAGCACGTTGATGTTTTTGTGCTGCCCCTGGTGCGCCTGAGCCCCTCCTGGCCTTCTGGGTGCCTGGAATCACTCCAAGGGGAAGCAGTTATTACCGTCCCTTCCATCTTGAGAAGCGTGAAGCATGTGTAATAGATTAAAAATAGTGAGTTTTCTCCTTTCCCAGGGTCTGAGTTATACTGTGTCATGCCAAGGAGTAAGGAGATGGCCAAAGAAGAAGAATGTACTAGTATGGGCACAACTTCCCCCTTCCTCCCATTCCCATAGAAAAAGCTCTTCCTTAAATACCCTCTCCGTGCCCTGATGACACGTGCCTTAGCTGGACTGCCGTGATTCCAGTCCTGGCTCCCTCGCTTTCTCTCTCATGACCTTAGAGAAGTTAATTATCTTCTGCATGTCTCTGTTTCTTCATCTTGAAAATGGGCATGACGGTATTATATGCAGCTCTCTCCCGGGTGGTTGTGGGGATTCAGTCAGTTAATATATAAAACACAAACAAAACTGACAAAGAGTGTGCTATGAGTATTAGGTCATATTATATTGTCTTTCTAAAGAATAATTTACTGGGTTTTTTTTTTGTGGGGGGGAGTCATTGAATGTGTTCCATTTCTGGGGTAAAAAGTTAACTATCCCTGGCTCTAGTAATTTCATATTTCATTTAGTAAAAGCCCCAAAACCACATTTTGGAAATATTCCACCCCTTCCTGTAAAATCCATTAAATCCTCTGAAGTGATCTACATCTGTTTGCAGCAGAAAAGAAATTGTGCAGTGGGGAGAGGAAGGAAGGGTATTTTCATTCAGTCCTATTAGTGAAACTGATTCACAGCAATCTGACTTGTATTCTCAAGCAAGCTATTAACGAACATTTCAGACGTTAGTCACTTACAAAAGAATTTGACCAGTTTTTTCCAGAAAGAGTAATTGCG
>VMDR010023278.1:0-15696 GCA_007922815.1 Macrotus californicus | reverse complement strand
TTACAGTTTCTCTGGGTGAGTACTCCTTGTGGACCTGAAAAGAGTGACTTACTGAGTACAGTCTTCTATAAATATCACTTAGGTCAGTCATACCAGTGTTATTGTTCATATACTTACTAATTTTTATTCTACTTATAACTGAGGGAGAGATGTTAAGATTTCCAATGATGATTGTAGATTTGTGTATTACTCTCTATAGTTCTCAATTTTTGCTTCCTTTATGTTACCAGATATATATACATTTAGAAATTTTATGTCTATGATGAATTTATCCCAAAATGTTTCCTGTGGATATGAACATAGCCACATTAGTTTTCTCTTGTTTAGTGCTTGTTTGCATGACAAATATTCTCTCTGTAATTTTACTATCAATTTTGCCTGAATCTTTATATTTAATGTGCATTTCTTTAAAAAAACATATAACTGGGTGTTCCATTTTTTTTTTAGCCTGGATATCTTTGCCTTTTAAATGGAGTATTTAGTTTAATCATATTTAATGTAATTTTTGATACAGTTGAGTTTCTATTTTTTGGTATTTGCTCTCTATATGTTCTTGGTTTTTCTCTTCCTCTTTTCCTGCCTATTTTGGGGGTGAGAAATTTGTAGTGCTTCTTTGTACATCATGTACTTTCTTTTTTAGTTATAATATCTACTTTAGAAATTAAATAAGCATCCTTAACTTATCACAAGCTATCTCATGAGCAATGTAAGAACCTTGCAGTTATATAATTCTTAATGCACATAATTTAGACCATTTGTTCCAGAGGTCTCAGACACTTTAATTTCATAAATTCATCTTCCTCTTTGTGGTTAGGTTTGGATAATTTTTATTGACTGGTTCTCAAGTTCAGTAAGCATATTTTCCATCCCAGTCTCCTGTTAAGCCTATCAAATCAATTCAATTTCTGCTGTGTTATTTTTCAGTTATATCATTTCCATTTTTCTATTTATAATTATCATAAGCATTTGATTATCCTTCTCTGCTAATCCCAACATTTGGGTAACCTGTGGGTAAACTTCACTTGAGTAATTTTTCTCTTAAGTATGAATCACATTTTCCTGCTTCAGAAGACTCAATTCTTATTGTATGACATACACTGCATGTAAAAGAAGGTAAATAATATTTAAAATAAATAATATTTACCCTAAGAAGATAATAAACCCTTTCCTCCAGGCTAGGACTGAGTCTATGTAATCTCTAGTTGAGCTGTTTCTGGGCTTTGTGGTAGTTTTAGACTAAGTTCACTATTGGCTAATATTTTGAAGTCTGGGTCGGTAATTTCTGTTAAGTAAAGTCTGGGATCTGAGCCCTGGTGAGACTCTGGAGACTTCCCTATGTCTTACAATCCAATTGCCAACATTCTGAACATGAGGGATTTCTCTTTGTTTACAGTGTTGCTTAGGTGATCTCTGTGCCCTGATAACCAGCCCCAGCTTTCCCTGCCATGGCATCTGTCTCTCTGCAGTCCTCCTGTGCCTCCAGTGTCTCTTCGTCCATTGCCATGCATTTGGTAAAAACCCTAAACATTCTGACAAGTCACTCTCAGTTCTTTGCCGTACTCTAAGCCTTTGGTGTGCTCACCTGAAGACTTCATAGAGAAGAACTGATGGTGGGTGCAAGGCTCATCATGTGTCTGGGACTTCTGAGGATTTTAATCATCACACCAGCTAATAAATAGTTCATTAAAAGCTTGGTTGGTTTCTCTTTATACTCATCTATATCAGTTTTACTCCCCTTTCTACTGCTCTGCCAGGAATGAGGAAGTGGTGTTTTTCTCCCCTAGGGAAGGCTTGTCTCTTTCTGGAATTTAGTTAATTTAGGTTTTTCTAGCATATTTCTAATTTCTTCAGGTGATTTTTAAAAATCTTTTAATTTTTATGGTCTATCCAGCTCATTCTCACTGTTGGGAGTGGGAGTAGGAGTAGTAGTGTCTTGTGACTTATTTCATCCTAATTGGAAGTGGAATTTTCTTTCTCACTTTTTATCTCTCTTGTATACCTCATGTTCTGTATAATCATGTGCTACATAATGATGTTTTTGGTCAATGACAGACCACATATACAATGGTGGTACCATGAAAGTGTAATGGTACTCAAAAATTCCTCTCACAGACTATGGCTGGATAGCTCAGTTGGTTAGAGTGCTGTCCTGATACAGCAAGGTTTGTGGGTTCGATCCTTGGTCAGGTCACATATAAGAAGCAACCAATGAATCCATCAATAAGTGGAACAATAATGTTTCCTTCTCTCTCATCAATAAATAAAAAATTTAAAAAATTCCTATCACCTAGTGATGTCATAGTCATCTTAGTGTCATAGTGCAATGCTCATGTGTTTGTACTGATGCTGGTGTAAAGAAACCTACTCCACTGCCAGCTGTATACAAAAGTATGGCACACAAAATTATGTATAGTACATAACACTCGATAACGATAACAAATACTGGTTTACATATTTACTATTCTATACATTTTATTGTTGTTTTAGAGTGAACTCTTTTTACTTATACAAATGTTGCTGTGAAACAGGTTGCCATGTTACAGTACCAGAGCCTCATCATACATCTTGTGTTTATAGCATCACTTGATTGCATCATTTTCTCTTGCACTTGATTTGCTCATGTTATTTTATCAATTTAGTGTAACTTAAGTGTACAGTGGTTATAAATTCTATAGCAGTGTATAGTATGTCCTGGACCTTCACATCCACTCCCTCACTGACCCACCCAGAACAACTTCCAGTCCTGTAAGCTCCATTCATAGTTATACCGATGTACTATTTTTAAATCTTTTATACTGTATTTTTACTGTGTCTTTTCTATATTTATATAAATACTATTATGTTACACAACTGCCTGGAGTATTCAGTACAGTAACATGCTATACAGGTTTGCAGTCTAGGAGAATTGGGCTATCCCATATAGCCTAGTACATATATATAGTAGGATATACTATCTAGGCTTGTTAAGTATACCCTATGATGTTCACACAACTATGGAATTGCCTAAAGATGCATGTCGCAGAACATGTGCCCATGGTTAAATGGTGCATGACTGTATTTAAATAAGTCTTCCACCTATGGCTCTATTTGAGAGGTAAGTTAAGTCTCATAAAAAGCTCCCAGAAATCTCATCTATCTGTGCTATTCCTTCTACATAGACATTTACTGAGAATTTTCTTCAAGTCCCAGAAACTATCTTCGTAAAAACAAAACATGGCAGATACTACACTGGGATCATAAAAATCCTACTGAAAAAATTAAATAGCAACTATCTGCTTATGTAATCTGACATGTAGAATTTCAAGTTTTGCAGATTGGAAGCAAATATCTATGGATAAAGGGCCATAATACATACAATATCCATAATATAGATAATATATCTACAATATACAAAGAACTTAATGGTGGTCCCGTCATCTATACTCAGACAAATATGATTTTGCTTCCTTGTTCCTATCATACCTTATGTCAGGAAGGACTGAAGGTATAAGGTAGTTCTGATTCGCATTTTCCAGATGAGTCTGCTGAGATACAGAGAAGCAGAGCAATCACGCCAAGTCAGTCTCTCAGTGTGCAGTGCGTGGAAGGACAACCCAGGTTCCAACTTCCTGGCACCATATCCATCCCAATGCTTGTTCACTTCAACTGCAAGGCCCAAAGAACTAATCGAATAACTAATCAAATGTGCCATATTATCCAAGGGTAACATTTAATGTTTTATTTGAAAATAATTTAAAAATTATAGAATAGTTCAAGGAGCACCCATCCATCCTTTACTCAGGTTCCATTTTGCTCCATTTGCTTTTTAACTTGCCACCCACCCACCCACCCATCCAGCCATCCATCCACATAACACTTTTTTTCTGAACCAACAGGAAGATACTGCATATATTAATGGCCCTTTACCCCTAGATACTTGAATTTATATTTCTTAAGAGTACGGCTATTTCCTTACATAACACAGTACAGTTATAACAAACATAACAATGAAAAGTGTTAACTTTTCACCATTTATATTCTAATTTTGTAAACTGATCTAACAATTTAGTTAATTTAGGTTTTTCTAGCATATTTTCCCCTCCTGTATAGGATCCAGGCTAGGACCAGTATTGTATTTAGTTGTACACTCTCTAGTATTATTTAATCTGGAACATTTCTTCAGCTTTTATCTTTTATGATATTGTTTTTTTTAAATCTTCACCTGAGGATATGTTTATTGATTTGAGAGGGAGAGAGAAACATTGATGTGAGAGAGAAATATTGATTGGTTACCTTTGGTATGTGCCCCAACTGGGGATCAAACATGCAATCTAGGTATGTGCCCTGACCAGGAATCGATCCCTCAGCCTTTTGGTGCATGGTACGATGCTCCAACCAACTGAGCCAGCTGGCCAGGGCATGGCATCAATATTTTTTAAGAATACAGTTGACCCTTGGACAACATGGGGGTTAAGGGCACCAACATCCCATGTAGTAAAAAATCTGTGTATAACTTTGACTCTTCAAAAACTGAACTACCAATAGCCTACTGTTGACTTTACCAACGAAGCCTTACCGATAACATAGTCAATTAACATATATTTTGTATGTATATGTTACATACTATATTCTTACAATAAAGTAAGCCAGAGGGAAAAAAATCATAAGAAAAATACATTTACTGTATTTATTTTAAAAAATCCACATATAAGTGGACCACACAGTTCATACCCATATTGTTCAAGGTCAGCTGTATAGACTCTTTTTTTCTTTCTTAACAGAATGCTTCTCATTTTAGATTTGTCTGATGTTTCCTTGTGATTAGATTCAGGTTATGAACTTCCAGATGGGTTACTACAAAAGTGATGTTTGTGTCTTCTCAGGTTATCACATCCAGAGGCACATGATGTCCATCTACCCCATAATGATGATATTAATTTTGATCACACAATCAAGTTATTGCCTGGTTTCTCTATTATTCTCCATAGCAACTAATAAGAAATCTGTGGGGAGATACTTTAAGACCACAAAATAGCATGCTCCTCCCCAAGGATAAATTTTTATAATAGTATTTTTCACTATTGCTATAAAAAGTGACCTCTACATAGTAAAAGAAACCTTGGTTTCATTTATTATACTTGAGTAAGTTCCATGCCAGTTTTAACATCTGTTTTTATTACAGTAGTCCATGTATGCTCGGTGTTTATTAGAACTGTGCATTAACTGCTATCTGGGTAGGGTATAGGCACCTGATTTTTAAACCCAACTGTTATCAGTGCCCTAATTTTTGTTCAATGAAAAGAAATCTCTTTAATTTAGGCTTTAGAAATTAGATGATGCAATTGAAAGAATGTTCCATAAAAAAAAGAAACTTGTAAAAGAACCTACCTCTATTTATTCAAATTATACATGAATTGTGGTTACAATGATATTGATTATTATCCAGCCTTTTTAAGCAGTGTAATTTTGAGGAGAGCTTTAATTCAAGGCTTTAACTTAGATTAAACATAGTTAGCTTATATAAAATGTTTAAATGGCCTGGTGACTTTAGTTTCTGAGTTTGGTAACAAGCACAAAAAAGGCAATTTTTAGAAAGCTGGGAAAACGGAAAAGAAAAGCTGTTTAGAAATGGTTTTGAAATTATTGAATTTTTGTTTTTTTTTCTTTTAGTTTTTAAGATACCTTCTTTCTCATTTTACTCCCATGGTTCTCAACATTACGTGAAAGTGTGTCTTATAAACCATTCATTCTGTTGAACAGGCATGCCACTAATTCAACAATTCTTTCACAGAAGTCAGGAAACTGGGGGACAGACCAAAAGAATATGAAGTTTGTGATAGCCCCCTTTCTCTTTTGAGCCCAGCTTCTCATCTATAACTTTATCTTACTTGCAATGCTTTCAGCCTGTATGAAAAAAGAGATGAGTTTTACTTTTTTTTTTTGATCAACAGAATTCAGCAGCCAAAGCATTAGTGTTTTGGAGGTTTTTCTTTTTTTTTTTTAAAGCATTTGTAGCCACAGGCTCAAAGGAGGAAGAAAGGGAGAGGGATTAACTTTCTACAGAGAAGGTCAAAAACATAATTTACAAGTGAGGCAAGAGGAGCAGCTGTATCTGTTGGCCTAATCAAGACTACCAGCTGGAGAATTTACCAGCAATATGAAAACCATGTCCACCAGATGTCAAGCGATGCAATTGGAGGCCAAACATCTTTGGCTCAAAGCAGTATCTCCCCTCTCTCTATCACCCATATTTCATGTTAAATCGTAAGGTGTCTTCCACAGGCCACCAGCGGGGACAACAAAAACATTTCCACACAAGGGACTTAGTAACATGATCGTACGACACCAGACTGGTTTCAGTACTGAAGCCCACCTCACACAGTGTTCTTTGGTTAAAAAGCAATTTCAACTTGTAAGGGGTGAGAAAAACAAATGGCTGCATGCCGTTCTTGTGCAAGGGTTCTTGTGGCTTACCAGACATTTTATATTTTGGATCCATTTTGTCATTGGGAAGAAAAGAGTATTCTGAAAATACCTGAATAACCATTTTCCACTCATTCTTATACCTGTGCTATTCAATATAGCACCACTAGACACATATGGTTATTTAAACTTAAACTAAGTAAAATTTAAAATTCTTTTCCTTGGGCATACTAGCCACATTTCAAGTGCTTGATAGCTATGTGTGGCTAGTGGCTGTCCCATTGGACAGCACAATATAAATATAAAACGTTTCCATCACCACAGAAAATTCTATTAGTGTTGCTCTAAACCTATAAATCACCTTTAAAATGGGCAGTTGTAATTCCCTTCTCTAAATACTATGAAATAAAGCAATCTTTATGCGTTCTCTTATAAAATAAGTTTAATAACACAATATAAATCTTGAACCAGGTGAGGGTGGCACAGAGTAGGGGAACTCAGGAGCAGTTTCACGAACGTGAACTGATGCTTGTCTGATGAGATGTTTCTATAGGTTGCACGCACAGTGGCTCTGTGCAAAGACCCGCTGGCTGATCATGTACACGGGCCCGTCAGGATGGGTGTTATATGACAAATAAGCAATAAACTATTTTTCCTTACATGTATCATTAATTTGTGATGCTACCTCTATCAGACAGTTTATACCAGAAGTTTCCTTACTTATGTTTCCAAATGTGCAAAATAAATCATGCCCTTTAAAAAAGAGGTTGCCGAACTTCACAGCTTTATAAATGAGTTACTTCAATGCCATGTAAAGATCATATGCCACAGCTGTTTCTAAAAATTTTACAAAAAAGAAGAATAAGAGGCTAGTGTAATAAATCCACAAATTATATTTCTTACTCCCAGCCTCAGCCATCATGAGTGCGGGGATGTCAAGCAACTCAGGAGGTGATGCGTGGATGTCTATGTGATCATTGTGACTCACTGAGGGACATGTGCCATGGGTACATGACACACAGCGACAGACCTCTGCTTCTGCCCACGAGGACACCGCCAGGGTGGGCCAGAACACACCGGAGCACAAGCCAGGTTGTACTCATAAGCATGTCAGCCACCTCAGCCCACATATGTGCAGAATGCAGTCCAGGCACTTGGCTTTCTTTACCTTGGTTTTCTTTTCTATTCCAACACTCCTTGCAAAATCACTTCGTCCTGATAGCCCATCAGCTTCACTCCCATTTTCTCTTTTCCATCCCCGTTTCCTCTTTTCCAATTATTCACAATGGACAAAGAAGAACAAGATGGAAAAAAAGTTTTTCCTACTCCTCTCTGCTCCATCATCAAAAGCGTAAAAGACTTGCTGTTTCTTTTTTGGGAATCATCAACTCTACTTAATCAGATCCTCATAAAGATCACAGAGCTACTTCCTAAGAGAGGCTGAGAAAAGTCACTCGTATCAACTTAGCCTGTTAGAGACTCGTGCAATGGCTGCAAGGATTTCAGGTTATGCCCCAGTCTTCCCGCTTACCTTGGCTTTCCCATCCTGGGCTGACATATATCCAACACACATGCTCTCCGTCGTGTGGCTCCACAGAAATTCCACTGCCATGGAAGAGAACACAAATAGGCACATTCAGATCACAGATGGAAAATAAATCTTTGCTTTTTAATAGAACAGTTAAAGATAGCTTTATACTTAACACACTCAGTTCCCTACTTTCCATTTGCTCCTTCATAAATGTCAAGATGATTTAGTACTCAAAAGCATGTAACGCCATTTACTGTGAAATGAAAATTGTATTTCTTTCTTGTCAAAACTTATGATTATTATATGTAAAATAAATGCTCTTCTGTTTTAAACTTGTAACATTAAAGACACACACATGCACATACACACACTCATGTACAATATACAATGATTTAGTAAATGTAATATTCCATACTGTAGTTTCCTTTAAAACACACACAGCGCACACATCTTGGTTTCTAAATACCATTCTGCATGAAAAGGAACCAGGATTCCTTGGAAAAATATCAACTCCAGGGCTGGGACAGAGAAAATATAAAGTGAATCTGGAACATCTTGTTGTGCCAGAAAGTAAGAAAGTGCTCAAAGAATGAGGAGGACTTATCAAAAGGACCAGGTGTGTCAGCTTGAAGCGGCCCTCACTGGCTAAATCTGTGTCCATCTAAGTACCAAGATAAATAATAACAGTAATGAATTATCACCACCGAGTATAATAAGAACCAGCAACCCCATACCAATGCAAACAAACAAATGAGTAAGTAAACGGGGGAGAAGAGAAAGCTCTTCCTTGCAGCACTTCACCAAGTAACAAATACAAACAAAATAAGAGCTAGCACACCATCATGGTTGCTAAAGCTAGTTGGTGAAAATTTGAAGAGAAACAAGCTATTTCCACAGTCTCAAGATAATCTCTTCATAAAATTCATATAAAATACAGAGGGAAAATTTAATGTAGGTTGTGTAGAAAGCTGATGAACTCCACTTTAACCAAATGTTCCTAGCCAACATCAACATCACCAATTAAGAGACAAATCAATACAATGTGCCTCCTGATAAGACACCCTGAGACTCACCAACACTCCTGTGGTATGCTTGCCAAAAATGCTGAACCAGAACTGCATGAGGAAGCGCCACACAAACTGATATAAGAATACTACTAATTAACTGGTTTGAACTCTTCAAAAATGTCAAAGTCAACAAATACGAAGAAAGTTGACAAACTATTTCCATTTAAAGGAGACATGACAATTAAATACAATGTGTCATCCTGGAGTGGATCCTGGACAAGGGGGTGGGGGATGTTATAAGGGACATTATTGAGATAATTCATGTAGTTTAAAAAGGGACCATGGATTCAATAATAGTGTTGTTTCAATGTTAAATTTCATGATTTTGGTATCTGTATGTGATTATTTAGAAGAATGGCCTTGTTCTTAAGAAATACACACTGAAGTATTAGGGGTAAAGATCCCTGGAATCTGCATCTTGGTCTCAAATAGTTTAGAAAAATATGTGCATGATTAAAGTGTGAGTGTGTGTCTATTTGTATGTATGCCTAAAAGGAAAGAGGGAGTGAGGATGGAAAAACAAACGGAGAAAATAAAAACAATGCATGATCTCAGTAAAGAAACCATAGGTGTCCCTTGTACTATTCTCATAACTTTTCTGTAGGTTTGAAATTATATATGAATTAAATCACAAAAAGAAAAATTCACAGATATGCAGAGATACACATAAAACTTTGTCACCTTCAAGTACATACTTCCAAAATTCAGAGTTTTTTAAAAGGCATTTTTTAAAGTTTTGAGGCACTTATCCAAGAAAAATTCCACAAGTCCCTGATAATAAAACTGCACTGCTCAACACTAAACCCTCTGGGGCCCAGGCCATCCGTCTGTTTATGTCTCTGAGCTAATTAAGCCTGAAGACAAGGGTTTGAGTTGGGACACAACTGTGGAATCAGTGATCCTAGACTCTGAAGGCTTTGCCAGACATGTGGGGAAGAAAGAAGCAGTAAGGGACAAAACTGAGTTCCTCAGATACGTGGCTCATTCCCTCACCATTAATTAATTATCAGACCTGCCAACCTGCTAAACAGACGCTCTGCTAAAGAGTGCAGGGAGAGTGTCACGCAATGAAGCAAGTTCTCTTCACCAGATGTTTTTTCTTCCTCACACATCTCCTTTGAACTTCAAAAATCTTAATGTCCAGAGCAAGGTCTGGGATATTTTAAATTGCCTAATAGAGCAAAGGCATTCAAGTCTTACTGAATTTCCCTAGAGTAATGACAATGCAGTTGTATTTATAAATACGAAGTTACGGCATTTCTAAAACTGTGACTTCTCCTTATGCCCCTAATGTTAAGGTAGGAACAGCTCATGAACTAGCCAAAAAAAATACATGGACATGTAGTAAATCTAATCATGAAAGTGAAGGATAAAAACATTGTACTTTATTTCTTTTTAAAGACACAATTTTGATTATTTTAAACTGCATTATTCTAAACATGTAACCTGCTTTAATAAATGTGATATATAAAACATTTTAGACTTACAAAACAGAGTAAATTGGGTATATTCATTGACCACACTAAACATTTTCTATACTGAATGCTTTTCAATAGTCTCTAGACACAGAGTCCAGGAGTCCTTAAAGAAAGTAACTAGTGTCTAGAGATTCGGTCTTCATTCTTCTCACAAACAAAACAAGCAAACAAAAAAGCAAAAAGAGGTGCATTGTATTAATACCAACAGTTCAGTATATAACTAGTTCAAGAGACTCAGCAGGAATTGTCTGCAGTTTAAATTATAGAATGCTTTTGAAAAGAAACCCTATTCTGTTTATTTTAGTGCATGTCTTAAAGTAACATAACAAATTACTTCTTAGTGGAGGACTTCAGGGAAGCAGGAGGAGGAGGAGGAACTAACATCCAGAACCCAGCATACAGGCACTAACCCTTGAAGAACTCAGCAAAGCCTGGATGGGGCACCTGATGATCACAGAAAGTATGTAACACGGCTTATGTTACTTAGTATATAAACAAACTGGACTTCAAACTGGACTTCTGGATTCCAAAACCTATGATCTCTCATTGTTCTACTACTCTGAAAGTTACTCAGGTTGAAAAGGATTATAATTAGTGTTACATATTAAGAGGATTAAATTCCATACAAACACCAAAGGACCACAAAACATCAAACACAAATACAACTCTTAAATATCTCCAAAGAAAAGCTTTTAAAACAATAACAAAATCCAGAAGTCATAAAAGACCAGATCAATAAATGTGACTACATTAAAAAACTGTTTACAGTATTTTCTTTGCCATGTGGGGAAAAAAGTCAACACATGAATGACAAACTAAGGAAATACTTGCAATCCATGACATAGATAAAAGACATTTTCTTAATATATAAAGATCTGGTACAAATCAATAAGAGACAACTATCCAAACATAAAGAAAAAATAGGAACAACAAAAAAGTGTGTGAATGGCTCTAAAACACAAAAAGATGTTCTTCTACGTTTCTCCCACTAAAAGAACTGCAAATTAAAACCACAAGGTACCATTATTCAACTATCAGGTTATCAGATATCAAAAGGTTTGAAAAGACTTTTTTTTTCCTCTAGGGGTGAAGAAACGAGCACTCTCATGTAAGGGTGGTAGGAATATGGCCACCTGGAAATACACTCTTGTAATTTGTGGTGGTTATATGTCCCATAAGGTCACCATGAACAATTAATTAGAAAACGTGAAGCTATTGCTCCTAAGAGAAAATACAGTATGAGGTTCCTGCAAGTCACCTTATTTTATGCGGGATTCTGTTTAAAGACATCTTATGTAATATATATTCCTTTTAAGTAATTCATTATATGCAGTATTCTTTTATAATAAAACACTAGCCAAGAACAGTTTGACATTTTCCTGACCTTGGATAACCTGCCCATGAGTTTCTGTGACTTTCAGCCTCATGACAATGCTGTCCCCTATGCTCTTTTTACTGGCCATCATCTCATGAAACCACAAACTGAACGATATTTCCAGCTTTTCCATGGCTCCAGCAGTTTCTAAAGCAGCATACAGATCAGTGAATTTTCTCTTCCTTTTTTGGAAATACAGATCGTTGGTTCATTAACTTTGAACTCATGGCCAACAGTACTGTACCTCTTGCCTGAGTGAGTTTATCCCACATGCATATTTTCTACACAAGACACCACAACTTCCTTGCATTGAGGAACACTAGACAGCAATTCAAGACCATGCTTGGGAAACATTTTTAAAGCAAAATCATCAACAAAAAGCACAAAACTATGAAAGATGTGGCACAAATAGAACAAGGACACTTGTTTACAGCATGCGAGCTGAAACAAAAGGCCTTGTTCACCTCAGCTGAGAATGTGCATGCCAGGTGACACATTCTGTACCACTCTGCACATGCCCACAAATGACTGTGAAAGTGCTGAGAGCACTAATTCTGAGATCACAAATAAATTTCAGCAAGTAATAAGATTTATACAGACTCTACAAATAATGAGCATTGAGTGTAGTTATCAAAGTGACATACACTACAGTGCATTCTAAAGACACGCATGTATATTTATGAAATAACATCTTTATAAAGATATTTACTGAAGGAGTTTTAATTAGGAAGAAACTAGAACCAGTTTAATTGTCTATTGGTAGGAGTATATATGCATAATTATGGAATTCTATTCAATAAAATACTGTGTAACAATTAAAAACAAAGGAGGCAGCCCTACATAGGTGATATGAAACCATCTACATTAAGTGTTTTACAAATTTTTTGACCATGAACCAAAAAAGAGCAAAAACAAAACCAAAAAGCCCCATATGCTGTCACTTAGTACATATTTCTTTATAACTGAAATTTCATGAAATAATACCATTTTACTCACAATGCATTAGTTTATTCTATTGGGTTCCTTATATTCTACCTACTGCATTAAAAAGATTATGCTTGTGACTCACTAAACTGACTTTAGGCCTCATTAATACAACTTATTTCAGTTTTGAAAAAACACTAATCTGCAAATATAGTTTATCTAAAATAAAAGGCAGGGTGGAACCCTGGCAGGTGTGGCTCAGTTGGTTGGAGCATCATCCCATAGACCAAAAGACTGTGGGTTTGATTACCAGTCAGGGCACATACCCAGGTTGCAGGTTCGATCCCCGGTGGGGGCACATACAAGAAGGCAACCAATGGCTGTTTCTCTCTCACATCAATGCTCCTCTCTCTCTCTCTCTCTCTCTCTCTTCCCCTCCCTCTCTGAAAGCAATGAAAAAAAAGTCCTCAGGTGAGGATAAAAATAAACAGATGTCTAGATAGATAGATAAATAGATATCTAGGTAGATAGACAAATGGCAAGGTGGAGAATGATTAATACAGAGATGTGTGGCCATTTTTGTGAAAGAAAATGAAAGTGCACCATAGATGAACATGCTTGCAATAACCTGGATCTCCCTGGAAGAATATCTTAGGAAACCAGCAAGAGTGGCTACTGCTACAGAGGGAACTGGTTGATTCAGAAAGTTGAGGGGAGGCTACCTAGTTTTCACAATCTATTCTTTCTGAAACTTCTGAATTTTGTCCTGTTTTCATTCATGTTCTATTTTAAAAAAAAAATACCTCCAGGAATCTCAATTACCCTGTTAGTCTATATTATCTATGAAGAATTAATTTCTTCCCTGTTGAGATTATGATATTCTGAACTACTGAAATTTAACATAATGGTAATGGGCTGTTAGCACTTTTTTGGCCCCTCATTTTATTAGTCTTTGGTGGCTGGGAAGCCTGGTCTCCCAAGACTGGGGTCAGCTGCAGTGGTTGGAGGACTGGGATGGGGGCAGGGAGACTCCCACTCTGCTGGCGGTCCTGGTGGAGAAGACAGACTGCACTTCACAGAGCCTGGAGTGCAACAGGAAGGGGATGAGGCAAGAGCAGCGAGCTGGGGAGGTGGAACCCACCTCAGTCCCCAGCTTCATCCTCTTTTAATGGTTCCTCGCTGGTGGCGTTCTGTGCAGTCTTGGAGGCCTTCTTTTTTCTT
The DNA here is from genome assembly GCA_007922815.1 of Macrotus californicus. Taxonomy (NCBI): domain Eukaryota; kingdom Metazoa; phylum Chordata; class Mammalia; order Chiroptera; family Phyllostomidae; genus Macrotus; species Macrotus californicus. The sequence continues at coordinate 1,698 of VMDR010023278.1, read as the reverse complement.
TTCTTCTTTTTTCCTTTTTCTGGGTTTTCCAACTTGCAGAACTTTGGAGGAGGGCCTTTAGTTCTGCATCCTGAACCTTTATCCCAGACGTGTAAAGATCAGGCTCAAAGAGACCACTGGTTATCCACATGCGGTCATTGGACATTAGCAGAATCGTATTTTAAACTGGGCAACCAATTTGCCCTCCTTCTCACAGAGAACATTATACAGTTGCAGCAGTTCATGTTTGGCACACTCCAACACACCCACCTGGGCCTTCTTCTCATCTTCAAAGTAAAGGGCATGGCATCACAATGCCTCTCAACCTCACTAAAAAAGGTACATGAAGTTCTCATTTCCTGGCCGTATTGTTTAGAAGGCTCTCATTTGTAAAATGGTGGTTCTCTGTTCTACATCTTTGGCCTTGCCCTCGCCTGAGCTTGCGTAGGCAGTTAGAAAGACATGAGCAGAGCAAGGATAATGGGCCAGGTACAGAAGGTCACCGGGATAGAAAACACTGGGTGCCTAGCAACAGGCAAAACTAGGAAAACAAGGACCTCACTCCTAGGGTAACCCCTAGCATATCGATATGTGGCTTTGACCCTCCCCTCACCTTTTGTGCCCTGGTATGTTGCTAGTCATATGACAGACCCCGCTGGAGGTGGAACAAGGGGCTGAAGAGTGGCCTCATGCCACTCCCATGTAGGCCCTTGCACCACCTCTCCCTTAAGCATTAACCACAAGGGATCACATCTAAGATTCTGCTGTGTTTCAGCTCCAGGCCCAGAGAAGTAGCAAAATCAGACAAGTGATGCCACAGCTGACCTCAGGACGAGCTACATTGACTAATGACCACTGGCCCTGGCAGCGACCAATCAGTGGAGACCAAGACCCTGAAAGAATACACCTAGAAAGCTGATGAATATGCTGTTGAGGTCCTCCCCTATGACTTCCCCTAGAGTCCCCACCCTTAAAAGCCCTTAGGATGGAGGACCCAGCACTGCTCTCCCTCTTGAGAGAACACCCTTGTTTTTCTCATCCCCTTCCTATTCACCCTCAGGCACATTACCTTTACCTTCCTCTCTCCTAAGCTCCAAGTGTCTCTTCTTCTGTCTCTACAACTTGTTTCCTGAGCCCATTTCTTCTACAGATCACTTCCTCGACCTCTGTGACTTTCTAAATAAATTTCCTCTTATAGTTTGGGCCTTGGCTCTTAATTCTTTCTTAGCCAGAACTCAAGAACCAAGGTTGCTGAATCAAGGCCCAGTCTAACAGCACCTGGTGCTGTTTTTGCCACTGCGAACTAGCTGAGCAGCACAGTTATTTCCACCAAAGACCGAAGTACTCAGTTGGTGATGTCGCACCCCCATCTCAGACTTGATCATGAGCAGTTCCTTGGCAATAGTTTGCTCCTGCTACTTGTCTTTGCTCAGCATTTTTCTGCCACTATCACCTCTGCAGCCTTGTCCCCTTAGCCGCCACTTCGGTCTCCCTTCATAGCCACAAGCTGTGGCTGGAGCGCCCAGCATATATTTTTAATTGTCCTTCATGAGAATGCTGTATTATGATATGAAACTGATCTAGTGCTTTCAAATTGCTTCATATCTCATAACTAAAATATGATCAAATCTTCTGAAGGACCATGAATAAGTCCCTATTTAAATTTACACTGAGCACATGCATTTAGGGCAAAACCTGTTACACTCAAAGAGAAGTCAA
>VMDR010023277.1:0-15683 GCA_007922815.1 Macrotus californicus | reverse complement strand
GGATACAGATGGTTCCCAGATAGGAGGGGGAGTGTGAGGGTTAGGGTGAAGAGGTGAGGGGATTAGGAAGTACAAACAGGTAATTACAGAATAGCCATGGGGGTGTAAAGTACCATATAGGAAATGGGGTAGCCAAAGAATTTATAGGCATGACCCATGGACATGAACAGTGATGAGGGGATGGCCTGAGGGAGTGGGTGGTGCTGGTGGAGAGGAGCAAAGGGGGAAATTGAGACAACTGTAATAGTATAGTCAATGAGATATAATTAAAAAATAAAATACAAAGTGAATAGTAGAGGTAGAGCCCATGTGTAACTGCCGTTTGGTCTATTCAGATAAAGGACCTTTGTGCTATCTGTCAAATGAAGGTTGAACCAGGTGTATTAACTCCAAGGCCCTTGTCCAGCTCCAAAACAACGATGAAAAGAACGTTTCGGACCACTCTGAGGCACCATCTGTTGCACAGGTGCGTCCGCTCACAGCCGAGATGAAACCGGCCCCCAAAGCTCAGTTCCAGCAGAGAACAGCAGGTGGCGTAAGCAGTCCAGCATTTTTCCAAATGGGAGTAACATTCATTTTGTATTCATCGAGGGAACAACCGAGGAATGCTTGCAAAGCTGAGAACGTTCAGACCTCACCTGAGTAGGTGAAAACACCAGCAACAATATCTTGATAGTGGTTATAAGTCTTTACTCCTCAATTTTGACTGCTTCCTAGATTGTTGATAATATTTCAGATCAGACAAGGAAATCTGAGGAATGAGGTACACTCATCATTCTCTTCTGGGCCTCTCCCCCACTTATTTTGTTCCATGAGTACACTTTTACTCATCGGGAAGAAGAGAGTAGGAATCAGAGAAACAAGTCACAGAAGAAAACCATCTTTTGTTGGTTTGGTTTCTTATTTTTTGGATGTATGGGCGTTATCTCTGACTTTTCACCAATGTGTATGTCATAGTCAAGGGTAAGTCAGGCAAGGATAATGAGTACATGTGTGAGTTTAATATTTAATATTTTATCTTTAACATGGGTATTTTTAGATGAGAGTGTTGGCTCAGAGCACATAGGAATCTAATTAATCTACAAGGATGATTTAATTGATTATAAACTGTAACATTGGCATTCTAATGCTGAGTAGTCTCTTAAAGGTTTTTACATTTAAATGTCATGTAAGTGAGAAATAGAGAGAGGATGAGAATGAATTAAAGCTTGTTTGCTCTTGCGGTTCCAAATTTAGAGACGGACATAGAGTATGAACTCCACATCCGGTAGTGTTGTCATGTTTGTGGGATTTCAGTGTAGCTGCATTTGTTACTGAGCACCAATGGCCTATGGTCAAGGTAGAAGTTACATTTAACAGTAAGTCTTGTGGGATAAATCACAAACCATGGCAGCTGTTCTTTTCATTTGGGTTATTAGCTTCCTCGGACACACTGACTGTTGTGTCCACCGCTTTCTTTTCTGGTCGTAGAAACTGTGTTTTCAGGTGCAGTTTATGTATATCGTGACTTTGTGGTGCCAAAGCCACCTCTACCTCCCCACCTCCAAAGCTGGTATATTTTTAAATCCACATTTATTTTAAAAGAACAATTTAAAGAGACACCTTTCATTTCAAGTGCAGGAGCTGACTGTATACGTGTATACACACATACAATTGGCCTGTGTCCTTGTCTGTAACCTCACATATACATTAATATATTAATGAATATATACGTTGTATATTGATATGCTATTTGGAAGCTTTTTATGTTCCCAGCTTTTGTTTTTGCTTTCTTACATAAGTCATGATTTCTAATGTTACAGATTGAATGTTTGTGTCCTGCAAAGTGATGTGTTGAAGCCCTAACCCCCAGGTGACTGTATTTGGAGATGGGGCCTTAAGGAAGTAATTAAGGTTAAGTGAAGTCATGAGGGGGGGCCTAGCCCGATGAAGCTGGTGCGCTTATAAGAAGAGCAAGCGAGACCAGAGCGCTCCATCTCCTTGACATTGGGAAGGTACTTGAGAAATAGCTGTCTGCAGGCCAGGAAGGGGTCACCAGTAGACGCTGAATCTCCTGGTACCTTGATCTTGGGCTCTCCAGTCTCCAGAACTGAGAAGAAAGTTAATATTGTTTCAGCCGCTCAGCCTATGGCATTTTGTTGTGGCATTTCATGGTGACCAACACAGATGGCTCACTTTGTAACCACAAATAAATAGGTATTTTTAAGACAGTGGTTTACTGTGAAGGGTTCCGATGAAGTAGAGCAAGAAGCCGACGGGAGTGTAATGCTAAGGACATCTGGCTGTTACGTGACTGAAGTGAATAGCCCTGCCTGCTTTTTGCTGTAGCTTACAGGTATCCGTTCTCTTAGTTCCTGATTTTTAAATTCTCTTATTTGTGATTGTGTACTTCATAGGTATGGACAACAGCTTTTCCTTTTCCTTTAAATGGCATGTGGTGAAAATGCTACCTGAGACTGGGTTAAAAGGGCTCTTCTCAAAGCAGGAGCCTTCTTCCTGTCAGCGGCGCATTCATGTTCTTTTGCTGTAACAGTTCCCACAATTTAATGGCTTAAAACAGTACAAATCCATGTGTTACCGTTTTGGAGTCTTACGGTGGGGTGGGACTCACGGGGCTGAAATCAAGGTGTCCTCGGGCTTGGCTCCAGAGAGGCTCCAGGGGGAACTGGCCTCTAGAGGCTGCCCCATTCCGTCCCTGGCGCCTGATGCCTTTGTCTTCAAAGCCAGTAGCGGAGCAGCTCTCTGACTTTACTCCTGTGGGGCCATCTTTCCTTCTCTCCCTCTCCTGCCTCCCTCGCCTCTCCTGAGGATTCTTGTGATGAAATTGGGTCCACCTGGATAATCCAGGGTACTCTTCCTATTTAAGGTCAGCTGTTTAGCAGCCTTAATCCCCCTTTGCTGTGTAACGTAACACATACCCAGGTTCAGGGGTTAGGGCATGGCTATCTTTGGGGGGCCGTGATACTGCCCATCGTAGACAGAAAGTGATACATTTAACAAGGTATAAGAAAACTCTGTTTCGAAAAATACTGGAATTCTTGTTTTTCAGCCTATTTTTTCTTTCTGGTGGAATCATGCTCTGTGTTTCTCAATTGTTTAAACCCAACCCCTCTGTTGAAAAACAAAAATCTCATCTATTCTGTGGTCAATAATAAGCATAGTTTTTTCCTCTAAAATATTAACCACCCTGACCTACTCCCCACCCTGGCAAATGCTTGAGCTAAACATGGTTTGTTGTGCCTGTACTCAGCCTACATCTGGGCCATCATTTCAGACTTGGATTATTTTAGGCTCTGGGATACAACGTTCATGCTTTTGTTCAGTTCACACGTAAAATCTGTGTAGTGTTTGCTTTTTTCTTATCACCGGCTCCATTTCTCACATAATAGTAATGACAGTGGTACCTCGGTGCTTGTCATTAATTTGTTCTGATGAGCGGCGAGCAAGCAATGATTGATGAAGCATTTTCTCTTGTGGGGTGGAGTTATGACTCACACAATTCTAGCAGGTGCGACAGGTGGCGAGCAAGCGCCGAGTGCTGGAACATTCCTGGTCAAAATGAGACGAGTACCAGGTTTGATGAGTTCTGAAGCCAACAGGTACTGAGGTACCACTGTGTTTGATATTGCTATTGTGAACTTATTTAAAGAACTTACTTAACATCCTAACACATATTACAGGCTTGTCCACACACTTAAGGGCTAGGTCGAGTTGTGGAGAGTGCTTGCTCAGAAAACATCAAAGACCTATCAGTGTAATCTCAGCCACTTAGTTGACTAGAACCTGATTATCTGTCTTGTTGTATCACCTGAAAGAACTCATAGCAATAGGATAAGGCGATTGCTTTTATTGGTACATGGTCTCAGAACATGTACCCTGCATATGTAGTTTTAAAAATATATTTTTATGCCATGGCTGGTGTGGCTGAGTTGATTGAGTGCTGGCCTGTGAACCAAAGGGTTGCTGGTTCGATTCCCAGTTAGGGCACATGCTTGGGTTGCAGACCACGTCCCCAATAGGGGGTGCACAAGAGGCAACCACACACTGATGTTTCGCTCCCTCTTTCTCCTTCCCTTCCTCTCTAAAAATGAATAAATAAAATCTTTAAATAAATAAAAAAATATATTTTATAACTTAAGAACAGTTTTAGATTTACAGAGAATTGGAGAGAATAGTTGAGCATTTCCATATGTCCTGTACCCAGTTCCCCCTACTATTATCCCACATAGTATGGTACATGTGTTACAATTAATGAACTGATGTTGACACATTATTATTAACTATCGCTCTGTTCCAGTATTATGTTTGTCTGATGTTTCTTTCATGATTAGACTGAGGTTATGGGTTTGGGGAGGTAAAATACCATCATTACATCATTTCAAGAGTACATACTGTCAAAGTGACTTGTCACTGTTGGTGCTGACCTTGCTCACCTGGCCAAGGAAGTGTGCGTCAGATTTCTTCACTGGGAAGTTACTCCCATCTCCCTTCCCTGCTGTGTTCCGCATAGCTGTCTCCTTGAGGCTGGAGTATCTATGTAAATATTTGGAATTCTTTCACATGGGAGATTTGTCTACCCCGTTTACTTATTCACTTAATCGTCTATGCTAGTATGGACTCATGGATGATTATTTTGTACTGTGGGCTATAATTCAATATTACTTTATTAATTTTGTTCTTCGAATTGTTCCAGCTTTGGCCATTGGGAGCTCTTTCCCTTTTCTCCTGTGCTCCTTGGACATACCCTCATCTGTGTGTGTGTGTGTGTGTGTGTGTGTGTGTGTGAGAGAGAGAGAGAGAGAGAGAGAGAGAGAGGGAGGGAGGGAGATTTTCTGCTTTCTGGTACTGCTAGATATTATATGCTCCAGGCTCATCTTGTGTACTTCTTGCCCCAGTCCTAGAATAAGCCATTTTTCTGGATACAGGGCTGTATTTGATGCTGGATCCTGTGTTTTGATGATCAGCACCAAACAGTGTGACGGTTCATTGTGTCTGCCATTGCAAACATTGAAAATATCATCGACCCACTGCTTACATGTAGTAACACGTGGCAAGGGGGGAGGGGTGGAGCAAATCCTCATTTTAAAGCCGAACAGTAAATAACTGAAAACAAAACAAATAAACAGCAACAAAAACCCCCAAATGAATCTATCAAGTGTGGCTTAGAGAAGAATTATTTTGAGCGATTCTAAAATGATATTTTGACTGTGTATGCCTTGTTGGATACATCCCAAGAACTTGAGTACTTAAAAGAAATTTTCAATTGTATTTAGTATTCTTATCGTTGGTAGCGATATCGATGTCATCATGTTGACATTTATGTAGACCTGCTGCAGGGGCAAGGAAATAAATAGTCATGTTACTGTTAGCAACTCCGATTTTTCAGAGTGGAGAGAAGAGATACTAACATAAAAACTGGAGCAGTTAAGTAAAATCCCTGTAATCTTAAATTTAATGGAAATATCTGTATGAATTTAGATTGAGTTTTGTCTTTTTAGGTATGTGCCTTCCACTGAGAAGGCCAGAAGCAAATACAGCCCATTGCAGTGAGCATTGTGAGCACTTTGAGTAGTTTCCAGATACTATTTCCCACTTGAAGGAACCAGGCCTGTTGGAGGAAAGGCTGCCTCTCCGTGGGGCGGAAAGCAAGAGCACTGCAGGAGGCTGCTGGAGCTCCCACTAGATGGGACCGTTTGAGCATCAGTGGGAATAATAATGCAGGGGGTTGAGACACATCAAATAGGAGTTTTCAATGATACTAATAATGTTTGTACTTAAGTGTTTGTACTTAAAGACATTTTCAGTATAAGAAATACATAATGAAATACCACGAGTGAAATGATAGGTGTGTGCAAGTGTGTTTGAGGAAGGTAGGGGGTGATGGGTAAAAACAGGATTGGAGAATTATTCATAATTGTTGAAGCTGGATAATGGGTGCCTGGGGATTCGGGGTACTGTTTGAAGATTTTTATAATAAAATTACAAGTTAAAAAAATACAAGTTAAAAAGCTAAATGTAGTTTTCCAATTTTCTTTTCTAGCAGAAAATGAATAATTGGGCATTTGAGATTATTATTTATGAAATACATAATGTTATTTTTGGGATGGATTGTGCTTCATCCATCTGTGAACTTGTATTTGACTTTGTTTTGACTTCTTGATCTGTTAAGGCTGAGTTTGCAGTGGATTTGAACACTAGATTTAGCTCTGGATTTGAAAGGAATTTTTTCGGTTGGGATGGAGAGTGAGAACGATCGTGAGATCAAACCGTGCATGTTCATGCCTGTGTAGGTCCGCCTTCCTATCGTTTAGGACGCAGTCCAGATCCTTACCATGCCCTCCCTGCAAGGCCCTCCCTGCTCTGATGGCTGCTTGCCTTATAGGCCTCATTACTTTGCTCTTTCCTCCTCGTTCAGTCCAGTGCAGCTGTAATACTTGCTTTTTCTCTGACTCTTGGACGAGGCAGGATTGTTCTCTCCTGAGGGCCTGTGCAGGTGCTGCCTGGAACATTCCGCTTCCTACCTCCATAACCTGGCAGGGCTTGCTCTCTTGTCCTGTCTGGCTGTCTGCTTAAATGTGATCTTTGAAGAGGCTTCCCTGGCTGTTCTGTGTGAAACAGTGCCCTCATTATTTTCCAGCCCTTTGGGAGGGAAGACAAAAGATGGAGGCTTACAGAGGTCAGGGAGCTTTGTTGTTCTTCCTCTTCTCCTTTTTAAGGGTTTGAAATAAATAGTGACACCCAAGAGGGGGATAAAAATGTGCACTGAAGGTCATGGTTTTATCAGAATCAGTGGTGGGGTGTTCTCTAGCCCGGCAGTGTCCCCTGTGGAAGGCGGGGTGGGCTCAGGTGTGCAGGAGCTCTCCTGGTGTGAAGTGGTCAAGAGGGATGCTGCCTCAGCAACAGTGAAATTACCGGGAGGGGGAGGACAGGACCAAGACAAGGCAGCCCTCCACGGCCTAGTTTTCAGCTCACTGCAGCTGTAAACTGGACACACTGATTGCCTGAGGACTCAGAAGTCAAGAAAAGATGGCAAATTGAGAAGGGAGTGAAAATCCTACCTGTATGGGGGACCAGTGGGGTGAATTTCTCCTTGTTTTTCTTTTCTCTCTGTCCTGGAGCCAAAGGCAGGCTCTCGGCAGAGCTGCAGCTGTGGTGCAGAGGTAGCTAAACTCCTAGAGAAATCCCATCTTTCTGGCTAGAAAACCAGGAAAATTCAAGCTGGAAAGTATGGGGGGTGTGCCTCTTTCTGAATGGAGAGCCAGAGTAGCTGGTGGTGTCTGCAGTTGAACTGTCTCTAGAAATACTGTCCTTCTGGCCAGGGACACTAGGTAAAAGGGGCCCTTGCAGTCCAAAAGTTGTGGGAGAAGGCGCCTTTCTGTTCTCTCTGCTTTGCCCTCGAGGGGCGTCATGGGCAGCTGGAACTCCCAGAGAAACCCCAGCTGTGAGCTGGGGATGGGGCATTCCTACAAGAGGAGATCCTCTCGTTGTGTGCGGGTGGGCCTGAGGCCAGTTTCTTATCAAATTAAGTGTACACTTATCATATGACTCAAGATTTCCACTCTTAGGGATGTGTTTCCGCCAAAGAAACGAACACTTGTGCATGTGAATGCTTATAGTGGCTGCTCTTCACAGTTGCTGAAAACCAAAGATTCTTTAACTGGTGAATGGACACACAAACGTAGGTGTATCTGTATCGGAGATCTCCAGCCGCTGCGCTGCAGGGACTCTCAGAACGTATGATTGCTTACGAAAGGGCTATGTAGTCGGGGGCATTGACCTCTCTTCCCTGATCGTCAAATGAAAAAATGACAACAGCCAACACAATAGCTAGCTCTTCACTGTGAATGAATCAAAATTGTACCTTTTTTTTGTCAGACCAGCGAAAAAATGTATTTTTTGGTGTGCCTCAGAATTTTAGTAATTAGTGTACGTGTGCCATAAGATGAAAAAGGCTGAAAATTGCTGATCTTTTCCAGGGACTTCAACTTGGCAATGAAAGGGAATGAACCACTGTTATTTACTGGGCTGGCCAAAAAGTCTGTATGGCTTTTTCCGAAAAATGAAAGGAACATTTTTCATTTTCACCAAAAATTTTATTGAATTGGCTATTTTGAGTGTGTCGACTATCTCCCGCTATTGGCCTCTAGTTGGTGGAGGCCAGGGTGCTGTTAAACACCTTCCAATGCGAAAGACAGCCCCACAGCAAAGGATTATTTGGCCAGAATGTCACTGGTACCAAGAAACTTTGCAAACCACTCTTGACACGTTCAATCAGTCACAGCACCTTCTCCATACACTATACATATCCTTTTTTTGCATTTCAGTTGCGTTTTTACCTTTCTTGAAATAATAAAGCATAATATGCCGAAAATGTTGCTTATTTTCTTCCATCTTCATTATTAAAATGGCCGCCCCAAAATTCATCCATTTTGATATGTTTTTTAAAATGCACACTGATATGACAGCTGTCACAATCTAGCAAAATTGTTTTGAATGAAATTAAAGACAGTTAAGTACTACTAGAGCCATTGTACCAGAAAAACTATATGAACTTTTTGGCCAACCCCATAAAGTCACAGGCCTTTTTATTGGGGGAAAGCAACATCAGAGTTTAATTTGTGCTTCTTCCACAGCAGTGTGTTAGGACATTGTTGGTGGGATCTGGAGAAGGCGGGATACAGTGGTGCATTAAATGTCTATGAAGCAGAGAGCGCTCCCCACTTCTAGTAAAAATGAGGCACACGTGATGTTAGTGTTGCTGGCTCCCGCTGCTGCGAGGGAATCCGACCAACACGCAGCTGACTAGGCCCAGCCTCGGGGCCCTCAGCTGGTGCGCTCTGCGGTCCGGATCCTGGGGTCTGCGCTCAGTCCTCGTGGGCTTGGAGCTCTGAGAAAAGCCACCTGTCTCCCATGCAGGGTCCTCCCTTCCTCAGGCGTCTTTGCTGCCCTTTCCTTTAATTAAAGTTTTCTCCTCCCCAGTGTTAGGAGATCTTCCTAAAGGTCACCCTTGAAAAGGCTGCTGCCGAGTAATGCAGATTATAGTGTGCTGTCCTTGTTTGGGGGGATTCTTTCTCGAAGTGCTCTGCCTCTGAAAAGTGCACTTTCTTTTATTTCTCAATTTTGGCTAAAATAGCGTGGCTTGAAAGGAAGGTGGTATTTTTGCTAATATGTAGCCACAGTGTCATTCAGCTGATGGCTGAGGAGAAGAGAACGCAGTGTAAGTCAGAAACTAAAGGCGTGCCAGCCGAGTGCCTCCCAAACGTCACATGTTTTGTGGCAAAAGTAGGTTTCAGGTTTAATGCAGGCACTTGTCTTTGTTGCTGTCTTTTCCATCCATTACAAAATATCTGCACTTGAAGTCTCTACATACGGTTTTTGCAGTTGGTGTTTGACTTCTGAGGGCACCAGGGACAGACAGGAGAGCTGTCTGCTCACGTCCCTTTCCCTTCGTGTGTGTGTGTTGTCTGGGTGAGCGCTCTCGCAGAGAAGTGATTTTAACGTGCAAAACACTCAGCCCGTCCACAGAAGAAATGTGATGCATTTTACACAAATCTGTTAACCAGGGAAGAACTGGCCAAGGGGATAAATTGGAGGGCTTCGAACGGCAGAAAGCTAGAGAAGGCGGGGGGATGCGTCACATTATTGCACAGACGTCCGTAAAATGCGTGGGCAAAGAGACTTTTCAGATGATTGCTCATCATGTGGTCGGTGTGTGTCTTTGGGCTGTCCCACCCGAGGTAAGTGACTTCTGGCCCTTTTGTTCCGTGATGTGAAATGGCAAGTTAAACAGCTTTTACCGGCAAGGGCTTGGGTATGGCCCTTGTCTAAGAGACAGAACAACTAAAGAGGGATGTGAATGTATTGCCTGGTCACATCTGAAGTTTGATCTTGTTGCACTTAGAGCTTTTTGCCATAAGGAGAGTAGGAATGTAGTCAAGGGACCTTCGTGGTGTCATGGGTGGGGCTTTTATGAAGACACTGGAGTTGCCAGCTGCGCAGCTGCAGCTTCTACCCGTCAATAATGGTCCCCCTGCGCTGTGGGGCGGGGTGAGAAGTGTGTTCTACAGGGGTGGCCTGAGTCCTGTGATTAGCAAGAATGGATTAGAATTTACACTTGTTGAGCATAGTTTCCCTTTTTTCACATTTTACTAGTTTATCATGGGATAGCGTCTGTTTTTGTTTGCTCTGAGGTACTTTGGACAATTTTTGCAAAAATGCTCATTATTTCTCTTAATTGGGTATTTTTCCTTATTGTCACTGATGATATGTGTCCCTCTGCCCTCAGTTTCTGGTCCTATTTATTTCTTCTGTTAGTGACTTCCAACTATGAAGCCATTTCCCCATACAATGAACCTTGCTGTTTTCAATGATTTGGGTTGCAGGGAATAAGTTTTTGGGTCAGATTTGTTTTCTTGTACGGTTGGTAAGATTTTGGAGTGAATATATGGACTGTTTCAACTGCATGCGTGTATACAATTGATTGTGTGTAAGGAAGGTATACCTATCTTTCAGGGCTTCCTTGAAGTTAAATAAGGTGATTGAATGAGAATGAGCTTTGAGAGAACGCATAGTAGTGTCACTGATGCAGGGAAGGTTGTTGCACACATCAGAAGATGATTTTTTAAACATTTTTAAATTGCTGTTCAAGTACAGTTTTGTGCCTTTTCCTCCCACCCCTGATTTTTTTTTTTTTTAAGTCTCGTGAGAGTTTCTTCGAGTCAAAATGACTACAGTTGCCAGGAAGCAAAATCTCAGTGGGCTGAGAAAATGCTCCGGAGAACGGCCGTTTTGCAGCCCAGAAGGCGGTTCTTGAGTCATCAGTCCCTGGCCGGCCTGCCCCAGGGACTCTGCTCTGCCCCTTAACGGTCGCATTGTTTTTCTCTCCTGGTAGCCAGTGGTTTTGAGTAGAACCTTCATGAAGGCTCTAGAAACTAAGAGACTTAAAACATTAGAGAAAATGATTTGTTTACTAAGATTTTGCTCAGTGAAGAGACTTATTTGCAAAAACACTGGATTGTATTTTAGGCAGATTTTGATTCTTCCTTTGTTGTAAAGGCCTTGGCCAAGTTCTTTTTCTGAACCCCATTTCATCTCTAAAGCCTTGGGGCTTAAACCAGATCTCTTCAAGGATGCTTTAAGAGAAAGTATTGTTTCAAACAAATTTCCAGTTTGCTTCCTTGGATTAATGTTGTGGAGCAAGTTTGTAAAGGTATTGGTAAGAAGGTCTCTTCTAAAGGTAGAAAAAGATGTTCTCCAGCGGTAAAATCTTTATTTCAAAGCATGGAAAAGAGTAGATGACTTCACGAAAAATAGTTTATTCACTGGATAAAGACGATGGCCCGCAAAAGGACTGTGTGTGACATTGCATTTCCTCCCGGCGTTGCTAGAAGAAAGAGTTGCTGGGCAGCAGACCTTTCAATCCTGTGGAATCGCTGAATAAGGCTTGCTGAAATCTCCGTGTCATCGGCATCTTACTAGAATTGTTAGCCACATGGAAGAAGGAACATTGCATGAAAAGTCTTAAGTGATAAACGTTTCAGAGTAGCTGATGATAAAGGACATCTTTGGAGAGACTGTTTAACTTTACTGGAACAGAGACGAGCTCTCCCTGCTGTTTAAAAGGGCACATGCTGGTGATCACTTTGCTGTCTCATTTTTCAGGGAGAGGTGAGTGCTCTGTTCCGGGCTCTCTGATGAGTTGTTAGTATGTGGGCTGAGTGGGTGAACCTGGGCTGGCGGGTTCATGGCAGGTCAAAGGACACTTGGAAAATAATACTATTTTTATAAGCCCAAGAAATGATTTAAATGAAAAGAAGAAAAAAACCTTTTGTCTTTGTCAAAAGGCCTACGCAGTTGTAAAATGGAACAGCTCACCAGAGTAGGGAATTCTCTATGTATTGGGCTGGCCAAAAAGTTCATCTAGTTTTTTCTGTATGACAGCTCTGGTAGTGCTTGGTTGTCTTTAACTTCATTCAAAAAACAGTTTTGTTAGGTTGTACTGTCACAGCTGTCATATCAGTGTGCATTTAAAAAAAACATCAAAATTGGTGAATTTTGTGCAGCCATTTTAATATTGAAGATGGAAGAAGATATACAACATTTTTGGCGTATTATGCTTTATTATTTCAAGAAAGGTAAAAACACAACTGAAATGCAAAAAAAGGATCTGTGCAGTGTATGGAGAAGGTGCTGTGACTGATTGAACGTGTCAAAAGTGGTTTGTGAAGTTTCTTGGTCATTGACATTCTGGCCAAGTAATGCTTTGCTGTGGGGCTGTCTGATGCACTGGAAGATGTTTAGCAGCACTGCTGGTCTTTACCCACAAGAAACCAATAGCAGGAGATAGCCGACATACTCAAAATATCCAAATCAATAAAGTTATTGGTGAAAATGAAAAATGTGTCTTTTATTTATGGAAAAAGCCGTGCAGACTTTTTGGCCAACCTGTATTGCAATAGTTTCTTCCTCCTGTGTGCTTCAGTGGCACACAGGCACACCGAGACGCTTGGGTCGAGCTAAGAGTGTGGCTCACAGGTTTGGAGAAAAGTTTTTGGCTGGATTGAAATCTGTTAGAAAGGTTTTGTGAAAGATTCGGGTTACGTTTTGCAGTTCAGGAGATAAATGTTGCTGAGATACTTCTGACCGAAGTGTGGTTTGAATGGAAACGGGGACACTTGTGGGAGCAAAGAGGCTGCCGTGTGCAGTGACGGGAAGGAGAGAACTGAGCGTCAGAGATGACGACATACCCATCAGAGTCTGTCTCAGGGGCTCTCTTTATTGTGATGAGTTTTTTACATAAGTTCTTCTGATAAAGAACCTAGGAAATAGAAAATTGCCTCCAGTTTTGTGCGCACCTGGTGGTTGCTGTCGGATCTGGGTGTACTGTTTGAAGGGAAGGTAAAGAGCCTCTGAGGACCTGGGAATGGAGAGGAGAGCTGTGCGGTCCTACATTCTTGGTTTTGCTAACAAGTGTTGATTACCTTTCCATTCCTCTCGTTTTTATGAAACTCTCTGATGCAAAGTAACGCCTATGAGAAAGAGATAAGAACTTAGAGAAGGAAAGGGGTGGAGTGAATAGCCCTGTGAGCTGGGTCATTGAAGAACTGTGTTGTGGCTTGGTTTATGGTTTTATTTTTTCTGTTCTCAGATTCTTTCCATCTCTCTCCCTCTCTCTCCCATGGGCTGATGTCTCTGAACGAGATGGAGACTGGACAGCTGTTTCTGTTTTTAAAATAATTTCCCCCTAAAGACTGAGGGTGCAATTTCTAGTTATATACTTAGAACGGTAAAATTGTATTTAATAAAACATTTTTGGGTGCTTTGTGAAATTTATTATAAAAATGCTCCTATCTTTATAATGTCTTTGTCCTTATAACAGCCCAGTGTGGGATTTGACCTTGATCCCTTGTTGTTCCTGATTTTCATGTGAAGTCAGTTTTCCCAGACTTTTAACAGAGGGACACTCTTATGGATAGCTTTTCAGATTCTATGGCTCTGGAGCACCCTCTGCTGTTACTTTGAAGTGCAAAAATGTGGACTTCAAATCTCCGATGCCCCTGCCTCCCCCAGGCCCCTCACTGCACCTGGCCCTCATTTTCCCTTTCGCTTTTTTAGTCCCTTTTCTGCTCAATTTGGATTCTACCCCCAGCAGTTTCTCTTTGGAGTGGAGTTTTGTCCTGCGAATGAGCTTTGCCCAGTTACTTTTGGGACTTTCTAGGGCCCAGACTCACTCAGCCCCTTTAGTCTTTTCTGTGAACTTGGACTCACCAGCTATCAGAGAGTCTGAGATCCAACATTTTTAGCTGCTGTTCTCAATGGGCTTGCCAAACTAGAAAGTTTCTAGTGAGTACCTGTTGTTTATTTTGGGGTGCTCCGGTCTCTCAAAGGCCCCGACGCTGCCCTCCACCTGCTCTCACGGTGCTGCTACCGTGCAGATCTTGTGACTGTCAGTGATTTGTTCCTCCCTGCTCAGATCTGGGGCGTGGTGCAGACTCCTTGCCACCTAGGCTTTGTGGATGTTTTCCGTGGAGTTTTGATTTTGCAGTTTTACTTGCTCTGTTCATTGTTTATGAAGGGGGGTGGGGGGACTAAATTACTGTGCCACTACTGCCACCATCTTCCCAGAATCCCTGTGCATCTTTCCCTTTTCTCAAACTTTCCCATCATCGACCTCCCTGGGTTTTATTTTGAACAGCTGTTTATCTCTTGGTTGGAAGCATGTTCTTTGCTAAATCTCCGAGTTTGGGAACCACCTTCCAGCAGGAGATGGTGGCAGTTGCTTCACTGGACTCATCTCAGGCCATGTGTCCGTGGCTGGAGCTGAATTACACTGTTCCCTCACCCCGGAGGCCTCCCTCCTCTGCCTTCCTGGCTCACAGGCTGGTTCTGAAGACTTCCCACTGCTGGTGCTATTTCTGTGCTCCCATAATAAATTATGAATGCTTTATCGTAGCACATACCACACTGCTTTAAGTATACGTTCGCTTTTCTGATTTCCTCACAGGCCTGTGGGCCCTGAAGGCCAGGGACCTTGTCCTGTTTGTTTTTGTGTCTCCCCTGCCGGACCTGGTGCCTGGCACTCAGTAACGACTCACGAAATGCTTGTTAAAGGAACGTTGGCAGTTATGTGGTCAAGGGACAAAACTGTCCTCTTTGGATGTGTTGCAGGATAGGAGGAAATCTACGTGCCACTTAGAGTTATATTTAAAGAAATGTGCCTTCAGAAGGGACTGTAAAGGTGACTGTATTTTCAAAATCTGTGGCAGGGAAGAGGTGGCCCTGGCCACGCTGCGTCTACTGAGTCCATTTCCATTATAATCACTAAAAAAGGTCATGGAGGTATTTGAAAATTTAGAACAAACAATGATAATGATTAAGAAATTGGAAGTTTGTACTGATGGAGGAGGCAGTATGGTCTCTTTGGGTAGAGAACGCAATCACAGACACAAGTGCAGAGTAGACCAGCCCAGTGTGATTCCTACACACAGTAATTTTGCTTGAGGGCGGAGGGCTGGGCGCTGGGCCAGGGCTGCCCAGGTTCCTTCTAGTTCCATAATATTTTTTTAATCTTCATCCAAGGATATGTTTTAATTGCTTTTAGAGAGAGAGGGAGATGGGGAGAGGGAAGGAGAGAGAGAGGACACACACATTGATATAGGAGGGAAACATCGATTGGTTGCCTCCTGTACACATTCTGACCAGGGATCAAATCCTCAACCTAGGTATTTGCCCTGAGCAGGGATCGAACCTGCAGCCTTTTGGTGCATGGGACGACACTCCAGCCAACTGAGCCACTCGGCTAGGGCTCTAGGTTCATAATTCTTTACCTGTTAATTATGTTCCCTTTCTCTGGTGACTTCAGGATTTGGGGAGAGTCTTAAAGTTGGCCAGATAAACAGCTATTTAGTAGTCTGTGATTTTTTCTGGAAAATGGAAGGTGATGCCATTAAAGCCTCAGTAACCAAGTAAACCAGCCCTGTGCTGATGGCAGAGAGAGGTGAAAATTTAACTGAGATAGAGTCAAAAGAGAATCTGGCCACTTCCAGCATTAGCCTATGCAGTGCAGCCCCAGGGAAGATGGAACAGAGGGAGATGCACCTGAACTACCATGTGAAAAAGAGTAACTATCAGTGGCTCTGTTTGGGGATAGTAGGTTTTATACCCAGGGATGCTCCAAGTCAATC
>VMDR010023276.1:0-15695 GCA_007922815.1 Macrotus californicus | reverse complement strand
AAGAATCTGCAAACTTATTGATAAGAGTTTTCAGAATCCAATTGATTCTTATACGAGCAATGTGTCATACAGAAGTAAAAGGTTCCCTGCTAATTCACTATATTAGCCATATAGATTAACTTTACACATTTATTACATGGAAATGATGATGCTTTATCTCTAGAAAACAAACAAAAGAAACCACTCCCAAAATGTCATTTTAGAAAATTTTAGGCCTCCAAGTGTTGGAAGCAACCTAAGTGCCCATCAGTAAATGAGTGGATCAAAAAACTATGGTACATTTACACGATGGAATACTATGCAGCAGAAAGAAGAAAGAAGCTCTTACCCTTTGTGACAGCATGGATGGATCTGGAGAGCATTATACTAAGTGAAATAAGCCAGGTGGTGAAAGACAAATACCTTATGATCTCACCTATAAGTGGAAACTAATTAACAAAACAAACAAACAAACAAGCAAAATACAACCAGCGACATGGAAACTAAGAACATATTGACAGTAACCAGGTGGGAGGGGACAATGGGGGAAAAAGGGGGGAGGGTTTTCAGGAACATGTATAAAGGACACATGGACAAAACCAAAGAGGGGTAAGATCAAGGGTGGGAAGTGGGGATAGCTGGTGCAGGGGGGAGTGGTGGGGCAAAATAGAGACAACTGTACTTGAAGAACAATTTAAAAACTGTAGAAGAAAAGAAAGAAAATGTTAAACAATCTGAGTGAAGTTCATAAGAGAGCAACATAAATGAATTAAACCACATAAAATAAAAGGAAAAATGTATATACATGATTATCAATGTGGTGTTAAATCAGCTTTTAGAAATCTAACATTGAGGTTTTTTTTCAGTATTAAAAATTTAGAGCTTCTTGCACTTAATGTACTCTGTGTCTATTTTTCCCCCAAATGGCAAATCAAATCGCTGATGAACACAACAAAAAAATTAAGGACAAAATTCAAAAAGAAAAATCACGTATCAGGCTGATTCCAGCCACACATCTATTAGAGAATGTACAATAGCTTGTACTGTTTCTATGAGTAGAGAGGTTTATTTCATTCAAGCTTTTCTTCTACATGCTTCATTATGTTCTATGGAGCTCATACTGGAAGACTTAATTTATTTAAATGATAAAAGCTTCTTAAACTTAACAGGAAACATAGCCAACTGAGCTTTCCATTCCAAAAGTAGGACATTTGATCATAAAAGTGATAGCAAAATTGAATAATTTGAATATGTACTGAACTTTGAAATCCAATAAAGGAAAGGAAAAAAGGGTTAGAATCATTTGTTTAATGATATAGGTTCAGTGTTTTATAATATGAAGGATAGCTTCTGCGTTTTGTCTCAAATGGCCCATGACTTTCCATATCTGTGAGTCTAGGGAATTGACTAGGAATTATAGGTACGTATGATCAAACAGCAGCTCCTGTTCCCTGACCCTATAGGGTCTAGTTGGTTTGTTTCTTTTTTTTTTTCCATTTCTATAAACTTAGTCACTAATTCTAAGTCTAGTACTTTCAATCCATTCCAATCTGAAGTAATACTACAAACCATTATATTTATTAAATACACTGCCATGTCCATATTGGAGGCTATAAGCTCTTCCTAGCAAAGGCCACAGAGATGGAGATGTGGCTGGTGGCCATCCAACAAATTCAGATGTGTGAAGGAAGGGTACTGATAACACATCAGGACTTATGGTCAAGATGGAGGCATAGGTAAACATGGCTCACCTCCTTGCATGACCACAACAAAATTACAACTAAACAACAGAACAACCATTATTCATAACCATCAGAAATCAAGTTGAACGGAAGTTTGACAACTATGGAATTAAAGAAACCACAACCATCCAGACTGATAGGAGGGGCAGAGACGTAGATTGTGCTGGTCCCACATCTATATGTGGTGAATAAAAATTCAGAAGGGATATCTCGGAAATGAGGAGTCCCAGACCAAAACCAGCCCCCCATCCATCCCAGAGTTCCAGTGTCAGGAAGGTAAGTCCCCATAGCTTCTGGCTGCAAAAGTCAGTGGACTATGAGTTGGTGAAACTTCTTAAGTCCTAAGCAATTCCTCTTAAAGAAGCCACACACAAAGTTACTCAGACTCACTCCCTCTCAGCTCTAGTACCAGGGTAGTAGCTTGAAAGGCACAAGTGGCATACTGGGAGGAACTGAAGTGGCTGGCTTCTAGGAGAGAGCTGGAGGGCAGCCTTTTCCCCACACAGGAAGGTAGGCAAAGGCCACTGTCCTTCTTCCGAAACCACCCTCAACAGAGCCACAGAGCCAGGAGGTGGATGAGATATCTGAAACTCCATCAACCTGGCTAACAGTTTGCCCCACCCTGGAGATCCCCTGAGGCTCCATCCCTCCCAACTTACAGCCCACCCAAGCTGTTAACAACTGGCCTCAGTGAGCCCCTAGCCCCCATATCTCTTGCTAAGTGGCTCCAGGCCTGGTACTAGCAGCAGCCAGCCTAGATTCACAGCTTAGCTTCACCTGGGAACCTCCAAGCCCAGCACCAGTGGCAGCCATCTGCAGATTGCTTTATACCTCAGGCAGGGTGGACCCAGGCAGAACACAGGTTGGGGCTGACATTGGCCTACACCATCAGGGAAACCACAGAGACTGCACAACCATTGGACAGCTACAGACCACTTCAGAGCACCACCATCCTGTCCCTGCACAGCTGATCCTCCATGGAAGGCAGAAGTTGGTGGTAAGTGATCACAGACAGTCCTTGCAGCTGACTGACCTAGGTAAATGCCTCCCCTGACTGCCAACAGCAATCAAGGCTCAACTATAAGAGGAGGGTGTACTCAGCCCACAGGAAGGATGCACTTGGAGGACTCAGCTTGGGTGATAGGGGAGGCTGTGCCATTGGACCCTACAGGACACCTACTACATTAGGAAGTCATAGCAACTCTATCTAATGCATAGAAACAAACACAGGGAGGCTGCCAAAATGATGAGACATAGAAACACAGCCCAAGTGAAAAATAAACAGATCAAAATGACAGAAAAAGACTGAACAAAATGGAGATAAGCAATCTATCAGATGCAGAGTTCAAAACACTGATTATAAGAATGCTCAAGGAACTCAGTGAGGACCTCAACAGCATAAAAAGATTCAGTCAGAAACAAAGGAAACACTAATTGAAATAAAGAACAATTTACAGGGAAAAATATCAGTAGAGTGGATGAAGCCAAGAATCAAATAAATGATTTGAAATATAAGGAACCAAAAAACAACCAATCAGAACAAGAAGAAGAAAAAAAATCCAAAAAGATGAGACTACTGTAAGGAGACTTTGGGACAATTTCAAATGTGCCAACATTTGCATCATAGGGGTGTCAGTGCCCATCAGTGAATGAGTGGATCAAAAAACAATGGTACATTTACACAATGGAATATTATGCAGCAGAAAGAATGAATGAATTCCTACCCTTAGTGACAGCATGGATGGATATGGAGAACACTATGCTAAGTGAAATAAGCCAGGCAGTGAAAGACAAATACCATATGATATCACCTATAAGTGAAACCTAATAAAGAACAAACTGACAGTAACCAGAGGGGAAGGGGGAGGGGTGTAATAGGGGAAAGAAGGGGAAGGTTGGTCAAAGAACACATATAAAGGATCCATGGACAAAGACAACAGGTGGAGGGAAGGATAGAATGTGGGAGGTGGGGGTGTGTACAGCAGAGAGTAATGGGGAAAAATGAGGACAACTGAAATTGAACAACAATAAAGAAAAAGAAGAGAGCAAGAAATTGGAAATCTGTTTGAAAAAATAATGAAAAAAACTTCCCTAATTTGGTGAAGGAAATAAACATGCAACCCAGGAGGCACAGAGAGTCCCAAACAAGATGGATACAAAAAGGTCCACTCCAAAACACATCAAAATTAAAATGCCAAGGTTTAAAGATAAAGAGAGAATCTTAAAAGCAGCAAGAAAAAAGTAGTTAGTTACCTACACGGGAGTTCCCATAAACTGTCAGCTGATTTCTCAAGAGAAACTTTGCAGGCTAGAAGGGATTGGCAAGAAATATTCAAAGTCATGAAAAGTGGGGACCTACATCTAAGATTTCTCTACCCATCAAAGATATCATTTAGAATTGAAGGGCAGATAAAGAGCTTCCCAGAAAAGAAAACACTAGAGTTCATCATCACTATACCATTATCATATGAAATGTTAAAGAGACTTATTTAAGAATCAGAAGATGAAAACTATGAACAGTAAAATAGCAATAAATACATCTCTATCCACAATCCAATCTAAAAACAAACTAAGCAAAAAAGAACAGAGACAGAATCATGGACACAGAGTATTTTGATGGTTGCCAGATGGGAGGGGGTGTGGGGGAAAGAAAGAGGTGAGGGGATTAAGTACAAATAGGTAGTTACAGAGTAGCCATGGGGATGTAAAGTACAGTACAGGAAATGGAGTAGCCAAAGAACTTATGCACATGACCAATGGACATGACCAATGGTGGCAAGGAATTGCCTGAGGGAGTAGGGGGCCCTGGGTGGAAGGGGGAGAAAAAGAGGAAAAATTGGGACAATTGTAATAGCATAATCAATAAAATACAATTTAAAAAAAGAATGATGCACCACACTCTGTTTTGAAATGTGGTAGCCTTGCTTTACTTTGGCCACTCATAAATCTGTAAGCTCTCCAAGGGCTACTGTAACTGCAAAACCAGTTCAGAACTGTCCTATCCTGTGTAACAAGATACGGAGTTGCATTCACAAAATACCACATGTCATGCAGCCAAAGCATGTGCAGAGGAGAGAACTTTAACCTCCAGTTGCACGTGGCACCAATATCTTGCCCATCCCCCACCACACACACACATGGAACCAAAAAACTGGGACATAACTAGAACGTGAACACCAGAGCCCTTTCAGTAGCAAAGGGTCCATTGTTCAGGAAGATCTGGTGCTAGAGCGCCTTACCACAAATGGACAAGCTCCAAGGTCCTTCCATTTAAACTTGCCCACCCAGTGCTTCTGCATACCTGTTCCCTCTAATTCCTTAAAAACTGGCCCAAACCCAGGATTGAGGATTTTGGCCTTTCAAGCCATAGCTTTCTCATTCTCCTTGCTTAGAACTGCAAATAAAGTGACTCTAATTTCTCCACTGCAATTCCTGATGTTTAGTGTTTGGCCCTGGTTGCATCAGGTAGATGAACTCCTTTGGTTCGGTAACAAAAAGGATGTGTTATGATCTAGTGCAGCTTCTTAGGTCCTAAATAAACTTTAAGGCATTAATGAATCAATTGATTAATGAAGAAAAGGAAGAAAGAGAGGTAAGTAGAGCAGAAGAACAGAGGGAGGGAGGAGGGAGGGAGGGAAGGTGGGCAAAATGTATCACCCCAAAACATGTCTCGTTGGCATATTGATTATCTTGAGCTGGTTATTCTTAAGAAACATCAGGCACAGGAGAAGCTCTAAAACTGAGCAGAAGTTATCTCTTTGTAAGAGACATTTACATTTATAAGGGAAATCTCTTTTTTAAGAGTGTCTCCCCCTCTGTACAGAGAAGAGAAGAATGATTCTAAATCTTTAGAAATTCTTTATCAATGGAGAGGCAATGACTTAAATGTACATAACAACCTTACCTTTGTTTACTGTGCTTTTCTAGGTCCCCCCATCTCCCCATAACTGGCCTCCACACCTCCCCCAAGATCTACTTTTGCTGTTAGCTGGAAATGCTATTTAAGGAGGTACACATGTATACGAAAGTTATACTTGTTATTAAACTTTTTTCTACTCTTAATCCGTCTTTTATTTTCAGCCTACTAGGGTAGAAGGAAAATTTCTTTCTTCCCCCACAGAAGGAGGAAAAGAAGAAAGGGAAAAAAGAAATATTTTTTGATTTTGCAAATATCGATAAGAGTGGTTAGTAAGATGCAAATGCAGAACATTTTAGAATTACTGATATAATTCCTGGGCTTACTAGTGAAATGTTCTAGGCTTTATTTCTATTTACCATATAAAAGATCATTAATCTGAAATCCCCAGGCTATCACAAACATGAAAATATATTTTCATAAGGAACAAAACATAGATTATAAACTCAATTACTGATGTTAGCATAACCCTGAAATAGAGTTGATTAATACCCCTTCTGTTTCAATTACTAAAGGTTTTTCATTTAAAAAAGATAGTAAAAGAGAGGAAGGTGAGGTCTTCAAATGCAATTATATAGCTATTCCAAGGTAAAGCTGGCAAGGTTCAGATTCAGTCTCAAATATTACATTAATCCGTGAATTGCCCTCCCTGTCTCAATTTCTAGTCTCATTTCCCTTCATTCCATCTTTTGCTATTGCATATCAAATGTGATAGTGTCCTAGGCTCAAAAAAAATCACAGAATAAATTTAAAACTCTTTAATAAAGTCGGCAAGCCTACTGTGGTTCAGTTGAACCTGCCTCTCCAACCTGTTTCCTTCATTTTTAACTTGACTTCTGCACATCAGCCATACTAGGTCACTTTGTAGTGAGCAGTTAGACAAGTATGAGCAAAGTAGGAAGTACAGGCCAGGTAGGGTATGTCACCAGGGCACAAAGCCTCAGGTGCCTAGCAATGAGGAATTGTAAGGTAGAAACTTGCCCCCAGGGTAAGCTTTCCTCCTCTAGGGAAGTAAGGTCATGCAGTTTACCCCTTGACCTTTCATATCACTGGTCAGTGATTCAGCCCCTCCCCTGACCTTTCCTTCCCTGGCATGTTGCTAGTCATGTGGTCGACACCCCTCAAAGGAGGAACAAGGGGGCAGGAGAACAGCCTCATACGACTCCCATACGAGCCCTTGCACAGCTACTCCCTTAAGCATTAAGCCCTCAAGACAATGAGGTTCTGACCTGCATGAAATAATCTCAGGAACAAAGTGTCAAGTCTATTGGCCACAGAGACAGAGTTTTGGTCAAACTAGAGATGACATCTAGGCTTCAATCGTGTTTCAGCTCCAGGCCCAGAAAAGCAGCAAGGCCAAGCAGGGCAATGCCATGGGTGACATCAGAACAGCTGCAATGACTACTGACCCCCACCTTGACACCGACCAAGCAGTAGAGAACATGACCTTGAAAGGACACTCTTGGAAAGCTGATGAATATTCCATTGAGATCCTTCCCTGGGACCTCCCCTAAGATCTTCACCTTTAGCGAGCAGATAAAAACCCTCATGATGAAGGATCCTATGAGCTCTTTCTCTTTCTGAAGCACATCCATGTCTTCCCCTCTTCTCTTTCCCTCAGGCACATTCTTTCTGTCTTCCTTATTCCTAAATTCCAAGAGCCCTTCTTTTGCCTCTGTAAATTGTTTCCTGAGCCCAAGCAGCCCAGCTGGCTCACTTCTTCCACAGCTCACTTATTCTACCTCTTTGACTTCCTAACTAAACTTTTGCTTGTATTCGAGTCTTGACTCTGAATTCTTTCTTTGCCAGAACTCAAGTACTGAGGTTGCTAAACTGAGGTCCCATCGCCAGGAATACCCTGGTTCTGTTTTGCTGCTAACAACTTAGAGGCCCAGAATCTACTTGTGATGTTGCACATGTCGTTCTCTCCTCCTCACCTGCTGGGGAACTCCTGCTAACCCTTTAATACTCAACTTGGCTGTACTCTTCTTTATAAGCCATAAAATTTGCAGAGCTCCATCCAAAATAAAAATTCAGGGCCTCTAACATCATACATATCTGATCTTTTTCGTACAATGACGTTCATTCTTATTTCTGCTTTTTCCCATTCTTGATTTTTTTCCATATGGCTTAAAACCCAATTGACTCTTGTCTGAGACCAACTGTTTCTTCTCATGGCTTATGACATGTAATCACCAATCATTACTAATATTCTGCTTTCCAGTATCTTCCAAAAGAGCTAGCATTAGAAAGCAAGGGCAGATATTAACTTTACCAAATGTTTTGGCACTGAAAATCATTTGCCTCCATCCCTCGAAGTTTGAAACATCAATTTCCTTACTTGTTTCCACTCCTGCTAAGTCAATACCACATATTTAAGAATAAATGGTGGCAGAGTCCCACTAGTGGTACTTAAGCTAATACCTGATAGTATTGCAATTGCCATTTATTTGTTAGATTTTGAACATTTAGAAGAATTAAATTGTTTTATTCCTAAGTTCTTAGCATAGAATGTTTAGCACACTCAAGTTCAAAGAAACAAAACTGACAAAGAAAACCATCACTGTTATGCTTTTCTGGATATGTGAGAATACAGCCCCCAGTACTGCCGGAGTCCCATGACTGAACCATTAGACAACACTGTCTGTGTGCACATAATGATTCTGGTCACAGTAGTGACTGCTTCCACATGTTTCCATCTTAGAATCACTGCAATAAAAACGCAAGGATTGGGGGAATTGTACTAAGTATTTTCCATGGATTATTTACTCACTTGATTTGCACAATAATCAATTTTATAGTTGAAAAAATTGAGGCTTAACCCTTTCGGTACGGGTGCCGGATATATCCGGCGCCCATCTGATGACCTGTGTGGACAAGCGCTGGATATATCTGGCATCCATCTGTATATAATTTTCATAAATTTTACTTATATAATTGAAAGAATTTTATATAACTATCTCTTAATATTAAAGTTACAAACAACACTTGGAAAAAAGCATTGTTTTATTAAGCATAGATCTTATATAAGGTTAGGAAAGTTTTCACACAAAGGACTGACCATGTGCTATGTACTCATTTTCGGCGCGGCACCTCGTACAGCAGGAGTGTTGCGGCGGAAAGAGTGCTCGTACCGAAAGGGTTAAAAAGATTTAAAAAATCTTCCCCCAGTCTACACAGCCAATGGGTAACAAAGCAGGGTTTCCAACCTGGGTCTACTGGACTCAAAGACTAATGCTTGATGTAACTTTAAGAGAGGGGCAAAGTGTCTAATGATCAAAGGCCTGGGAGGAGGATGTGAAATAATACAGGAGGTTGAGTCGCTGTAACAATAGAACATGCCGACGGCCATGACGCAGAGCTGGAAGTCTAACGCACAGGAGGAGGTGCAGACACACGAGTATGTAATGGGATGTTTTTCAGTGTGTAAGTAGAAAATAACATTTAACATTTGGCAAATGCGATACCTTTTTACAGCCCACTTTAGCACATACTACCTCATTCTCTCCCCACAATCTATGAATCAGGCAGGGCAATTATGATAATCCCTATTTGACAGATGAGGGGCAGAGAAGTTATGTGACTTGCCTAAACTCACTTAGCTAGTAAATGGCCACACTGGGACTGAAATCTATTTCCTAATGCCAATTCCAATGTCCCTTCCGCTATTCTATGCCAACATTCCAAATGCTATGTGTAATTTTGTTCTGTAGTGTACAATGCATTTTCAACTATATTACCTTACTAGATGCCATCTGACACTATTTCTTTGTCCCCAGGAACACATCTAACATGGCCTCAGCCTATGCCCTGTAAGATCATTGTTGTGCCTCCGGGAGAACAATGACTGAGGCAGGGCAGTTACAATAATTTTAAAGCTTTTTTTTTTCATAGTGAAAGCAATTTCTACAGCTTTTGTTTGCAAAACCAACTCTAGCATATTTACTTAAATATGTGTTAATTTTTTCACTTGATTTCTAGAAATAATGCAGCTCTTACTCAAGATCACACATACAAATTCTTCACTTCTGGGAAATACAGACTGAGTAGGTAGTTTTTCTCTGCTGGAGTATTAGCATTTAGACAGATTTAGAAATATGTATCTAGTTTAGATAATTGATTGCTCTTTCAATCTTTTACACTGGAATCAAACTTACATAAAATGGAATAATTCATGGGAATTTCTTAATTGTGTGGAATTTGACAGCTGACAGAAGAGTTAAAGTGATTAGGCATTTGAATGTACATAGCTGGACCTAAAACTTACTTTTCCTGGTTTCTAAATCCACTCTCCATTTCCCCCATGGCATATATCTTAATTCTAAGGTAAAATTGTGCAGTGAAATTTTCTGTAAAGTCTCAGCCAGTCAGGAGGCAAAGGCTTGAATATTATCTCTGACAATGACCACCGGTATAAACTTGACCCTTCTACACGTCAGCTGTGCCTTAAGATCTTTTTAAGGTAATCTCTGTTTCATCAGGATGATATAGCCATTCCGTGTAAGAGAGATATCAATAGTCACATCTAACAAGTGGCAGAACTACAGCATATGTTTACCCTGGTGCAGAAATCTCTCCCCTTTCATTCACCACGTGGATTTTTGAACTTTCCACAGCAAAATTAGACATGCAAGTGACTTGGCCTCATCTGTTTGAACCATCTCCACTCTATTCCAATTGAAGAATTTGTTCAATACATTTAGATAAAGCAAAGGAGATAGACGACCCTTGCCTTTCAAAGATTAGAAAGTAGTGTACCATATCCACTGTGTCATGTTTAATTTAGTAAAAGGCTACTAGAAATAGAATTGGTGATTAGTGCCACTTCCCACTTGAAAACTTCCTTTGCAGGGGACCTCATATTTAGAAGATCTAGCAGAGAGAACAACAAAGGGTCATTGGAAATTGGAGTTCCAGTTGTAGCCAAGGCTCTAATTAGCTGTGTTACCTTGTGTGCAAGTTATATGATCTTTTTGGACTTTAGTTCTTTTATTTAAATGGTGATGACACTATTGGACGCTTTTTTCAACATTAATGTTCTTCAAATATATGAACTAAGAGATCATTACCTGATGGTTAAAAAAAAACCACTTTGAAATAAGACCTACTTCACGGTGTTTAATTCATTTCTAACATAACTTCTTACCAGATGATAACACATTTGCCTCATTTTATAGGTATCAAGATTCCTCGCATCAAACCCTACTGATACTTTTATGGTCCTCAATGACAATTACGGACCTAGGGTACATGTGTGGCTTTTATTTGTGTTTTGATTCTGCTTCCTCTGGAGGCAATTGTTCACATGTTATGCTGAGAGATAATGAAAATTTGCTGCTAATTACCACGGTTTCTGCTTCTAAACATTGCTGCCCAGCAATTGAACTGTAATGTCGAGAGTTGAGTATTAGCTAATAACTCTGTCCCTACAGTGCTGAACTATAATTAGTTATTCTAGTCAAAGTCGAGTTTGAGAAGCTATGTGGCTGCTTCTTTAGTGTTGCAATTGCCAAGATCTGGAAACTGCAATTTGAAAAAGAGCAGAGCTGTTTAAGTGGTTGAGATGGGCCAACAGCCGTGTCCACAAACATGCATGCACATTGCACAGAGCAAAGCCAACGGAGGCCTCAGGAGTAAAGCCTGAGCTGTCGTCACTGGAAAGTTTTATAAAAGAGATTGCAACTCTGCACATTATGGAGCAGAAATTGAGAAAACTTACATGTGAGCACTTTACATGAAACTTTCTATATAAATACATTTATATAACTCATAACAGATCTAATATTTGTTCATTAAAACATGCATCTGTGAATTATTCTATTTGGAAGCATCTTTATACAGTCAAGATAGATCTCCCACTGTGCTATTCTGTTTATTAACTGGTTGTGTTGGCCTTGTATGGAAGAGTCTCATATTCCATATATCACTGTGACTGGAGGCCCTATCTCCTACTAACGCAAATGACATAACATCAGTAACTTGAGAAGCGTTTTTGTCGTGTCTTAGAAAGCACAGGTTACATTTGCCTAGTTGACACTTCGGAGAGTTTGGCTCTGAGAGAAAGGTAATCTCTGAGAAGACAACTGACTCTTTCTAGTTGAGGGTCACAGGGTCTACAAGGGGGGAAACATGAGAGTTCATAGTTGACAGGGGACATGGGAGAGGAAGGAGAGGGAATGTGAGAGTTCATATTCTTTGAGGGTCAGCTGAGCTCTGGGCACATACTAGGCACAGAGAACACAAAAATAAGTAAGTAAATGCAGGGATACACTATGTCTATGGTTTGGAAGATTGACTAATGTTAAGATGGAAGAAACTATTCCCTAACTGGTTGATTGATTTATTATAATCCAAATAAATATATATCCTAGCAGAATCTCTTGAAGAAGTTAATGAACTAATTCTACAATTTATATGAAAAGGCAAGATCAGCAGAACAAGTAAAGCAACACTAATGAAGAACAAAAAACTAGAAGACTTATACTGCCTATATTTTACTCTTAAAAATAGAGTAATTAAAATAGAATAGTATTAGCAGATATCTTAACCCTTTCAGGTTACTATAATTGAATATCAACAACTGGGTGGCTTATAAACAACAGAAATTTATTTCTCAAGGTTATGGAAGCTGGGAAGTCCAAGATCAAGGACTGGCAGATTTGATGTCCTGGTTCATATATCTTCATCTGCATTTCACCAAAATCAACTCTAAATCAACCATGGGAGCAGGGAATGGGGGGTGGTCGGGGTGCAGGGGAGAGCAATGGAGAAAAATGTGGGACCACTATAACTGAACAATAAAAAAATAAATCAATAAAATTAAAAAATTATAGACCCAAATATGGAAAGTAAAAAGCATAAACCTATTAAAAGAAAGTATAAGAGAAAAATCTTCAATACTTTGGGATAAGAAAAGATTTCTTAAACAGCAAACAAAAAGCGGTAACTGTACAGGGTAAAAAAGAATAAGTGAAACTACATTAAAATTAAGACTTTCATTCTTTGAGAAAAACCGTGAAGAGAATCAAAAGACAAGTCAGAGTAAAAGGAGATAAATGCAATACAAATACCCAAAAGGGAAAGACTCACATCTGGAATATATAAAGAATTGTTACAAATCTTGAAGAACAAAGACAGACAAGTCCAACAGAAAAACAGGCATTTTACTCCCCAAATTATGTAAGTGGTCATTAAATGTATGGAACAGTGTTCATCCGAAGCTGTGCTGCTTACATGGATGTGTTCAGTCTGTAAAAATCCATTTGTGTATGAGCTATGTTTCAATTAAACTTTACTTAATAAATAAGACCTTTTCCCATCCTCAAGGATGTACCAGGATTAAAACTTTCATTAGTATGCTACTACAATGCAATGGAGTAATTCAGTGGATTATAATTCATCAAAGATTTCTAGGAACCCCTCATTATGTGCAAGATAGGCTTGTAGATCTTGAGGATACAATGATGAATAAAATAAGCTTTCTCTTTAAAGTCTGGTAAAGAATTAAGGTATATAAACTGGTAATTTTCAACACAATATGCAGATGCAGAGTTAGAGAAATGCACATGATTCTGAACAGACTAGTAC
Source organism: Macrotus californicus (assembly GCA_007922815.1). NCBI lineage: Eukaryota > Metazoa > Chordata > Mammalia > Chiroptera > Phyllostomidae > Macrotus > Macrotus californicus. The sequence goes on along the minus strand of VMDR010023276.1, from coordinate 2,471 downwards.
CTCTTTAACTGACATTCACTGAATCAACAAAACTAGCTTGACCATTATCTTCCACCCTCTTTGTAAAACACACTGACTGATGCCCACAGCACACCAGAAACTCTAGACTCATCAGCCTGCGAATTTCTACTTCCATCAGTTAAAGTGCATGCTTATTAATAGTGAGTTGTATATATGTTTATCAGTAAAGCCTCTTGCTCCACTTAAAGAAACCAAAATTGGAAATCTCAGAGGCTATATTATGGCATGTTTTATATAAAAAAGATTATTAATGCCTCAAAACATTAGTAACTGAATGAACATTGTTAAGGTTTTAATAAAACCCTAAGGTTATTAAGGTTATAATAAAACATCTAACCAACATTCTTTAATTAAACTGCTAATTTTTAAGCTACATAAAATGCTTTCCTAAGATTATAAGCTCTAGCTCTGGCTAGGTGGCTCAGTAGGTTGGAAAATTGTCCCATACACCAAAAGGTTGCAAGTTTGATTCCCAGTCACGGCACATGCCTAGGTTGTGTGTTTGAGCCCAGCTAGGTCAGGTCCCTCATACTAAGAGATAGAAATTTAATTAAGTCCATTCTTCCTCAAAATATTCATTGTTTTTTAAAATGTCCATTCTTCCTCAAAAGACTGTGAATTCCATGAGAGCAGTCACCATTTCTTCTTTTTCTCCAGATTATATAACCTCCATGTTCTACTGGTTCACCTAGTCACAGGCCAATGACCAGCCTTAGTCACCTTGTCTGTATCCTCTTCCTCTTCCCAAAGTCTAAATTTCAGAGTACCTGAGATTCTATCATTTTACAATAAGTAGCAGGTATATTCCAAGAATGATATATTTTTTATGCAGTTATAGTCTGTTCCCTAAAATGTATCATCTAAAGTGGATACATTTTAGAGATAGAAAGTGTCATCAATAATTACTCCAAGACAATTGTCCTGGGCAAAGTGGGGCATATGGACACCACATATATCCAACTACTTAACATCCTCACTTACATGGCCAATAGGCATCTCAACCCTAACGTGTCTCTGGACAAACTCTTGATTTTCATACCTGAGGAAGAAGATTGCAAATTGCCCGCAAATCCTGAACTGCAAGCCGGAACCTGTACCTAGATGAAACTTGCTATTGTCTACTCTGTGATCTAGGTGGGGGAGAAGGGTAAGACATAGTCAATTTGCATGGCAGATTACTAATTTATCACTGAACTATTTCCTCTGCTTTCCTTGCACAAAGCTAGATGACATTTCCCTGCCTCCTTCCGAGACAGGACTTGCCCTATGGCTAAGCTCTAGTTAAGGAAATGTGAAGAGAAATGATGTGCATATGTCCAGGCCTAGCCTCACATAATTTCCCGGCAGTATCCACTCTTTTCTTGTATGCAGGAAATGAAGGACCAATGCATTTAGGCAATGATGCATTAAAAAAAAAAAAAGGAAGGATCCTGGGTATCTGAATCACTCAGTGGAAGACTTCCCACCAAACGCTTGCTTTGGATTAATACATAAATGAGAATTAAAAATTTTACTGTGATAAGATACTGAAATTTAGGGGTTATTGATTTTAGTAGCTGGTAGTTTCTTTGCAAAGAAACCAAGGGACTTTCTGTGAATTTCCAGTTTGATTTACTCTTTGTGTCATATAAATATTATTGTATTGAATTGAAATCAAAGAGTAAATTAAAATAACCTACACTCTGCATGCCAATCAGGTCTTTATTTTTTTTCTTTCCAGACTTTGCAAGAATATGTTGTTTCTCTAGCATTTACTTTTATAGTTGGAAAAGAAACTATGGTTTTGGACTTAATGGATGGTATTAAAGAAGAGATAAAAGGATAAAGAGATATGATCCTTATTTCACTACAGCCAAAATAAAGTAGCTGCTAAAGTACAGTTATTTAATTCCAAGCATTGCCTGAAAAGTAGTAATTTCTATAGATAAGATTATCATATTTCCTTTGATAGCTACAGGGAAAATTATTGCAAGAGAGCAAAATCGATAACTTTACAGCATAATGTCCACCATGGATCAATTACTACAATCAATGCCATAGTAACCAAATTACATGACTCATATCCCTTCTCTATTTTCCTTTTATTACTCTTCACTATATGGAAAGAAAACTCTCCAAATTGTATTATCTTGTTTAACATGGACAGAATCAAGAAACCCCTTTTCACATCTAATCAAGAACAACAACAATGCAAGTGCTTATTTGTTGAATAAATCTGAGAATATAATAGACTCACAGAAATCTTCATTTCTATGAGGATGACACTATGTACAACTGAAATATGTCTTTATTGGTAGATAGAGTTCATCCCCTACACAAGGACACAAATATGTAATGTCCTTGGTAAGTAAGGAGGTAGAGCAAAATTGCAAAGGCACAATTTCCAATTTGGTGATATTTAACTGTATTCCAAACAATAAGTATAGTTTTGTGGAGAATGGCTATAGCAT
>VMDR010023275.1:0-15698 GCA_007922815.1 Macrotus californicus | reverse complement strand
CCTATTACTTAAAATTTTAAGTTTAATTTATAAATATTCTTAAGATGTTTAATCTACCATTTTTTTATTTTTTTAAATTACTGTTTTATTGAAGGGACTGATAAAACTTTCTTTAAAACAATCAGTACTGTTGATTATGTATTTGAATAAATTATCCTAAATATTTAAACTTTGTTTTCAGTTTACTATATTAGATTATCTCTTTCAACACTTCAAATTCCTGACAGGGCAAACATACAACCCCAAGAATAAAATAGTCCTGAATAGGAAGATTTAATAAATCTTAACAATATCAAGTTTTTATAAATATTTTAGTACTGTCTAAAATTATATTGAAAATACCTTAATACATTCAGTAAACATGTATGCTGGCAGCGCTTAAACAGAAATCTCTGAAGAGAAAAGGCAGAGCGATGTGGGACTGCAGTGTTTTGCCCTCCTCCCCCCCCCACTGCCCGTGAAGGCAGGGGGCCACGTTTCCCAGGAGCCCTTGGCCTCCATTCTTCTGGTCAGTCTACCTGTGAGGCCCATGCTTTCCAGGGTCCTGCAGGATGGCGCGGGAAGTCCCCATCAAGCCTTTCTGCTGCACACTGAAGCATGGCAACGGCTTTCCTGTGATTGGGCTAAAAGCTGAATTAGCCGTGTCCTTCACTGAGCACCATATTGAATTGAAACAACAACTGACAGACGGACTATAATTATACAGACTTAGGTAAACATTTTGTAGACATTTTCCCAAAAACAAATCAAGTGGGCTTGACACTTCAAGGAAAACAACTGACAGTATTTGTTACTGAGGATCAAATTTGAGTTTTTAAGCATGAACCTGACATCTTCTCAATGTGTAAAGACTTTTCTGATGAGATTGGTAGTGTTATTAATAATGGCAAATTTTTGACATCTTAAAATGAAATGTGTCAAGATTTGGAAGATTTGCAAAACTCATTGAAGAAATGTTTTCCAAATGCCCAGTGAAGGATGTTGCAATTTCACAAATGGGTAAAAGATCCATTCATTCAAAGTGTAAAAAAGACCAGTGGGTTTTAATGTAAAAGAGCATGAAAAATGGATTTATTGTTCAGATCTCACCTTGTAAGAAACTGGTCCTTGCCTAGTTTTATTAGTCACACAGAGGAATATCCACAATTACAAAAGCATTGCTTAGGTCCTCTTCCATTTCAGTTTTTGTCTCATTTTGTTCTGCCTCATGGTGGAGGTCTCTCTCAAATATCTGATAGTGCTTAGTTGTCTATGGACTGATTCTGTGGTTGATTTCCTCTCCTTCAGGAAATTCAAAACTACAGGAGAGGAATAAAAATCTGTAAGCCCCTTCAGAACAAAGGGAATCAGAAATCAGTGCACATGAGCCATCGGCACATCTGTGAGCTACAGCCTCAGGATGATGAGGTGGCCACAGGCATGATTCTGAGGGGGAAAGAGAAGACTCTTTGAAGTCTTCAGGGTATGTGATGACCACCCAGGTCAACCTATCAATTGATCTCACATTGTTCTTCTACATCCCAAAGGTTTATTCTGGAGAGAAATTAAATAGTTGAGCTCCAGGCTTGTAGATGATACACACAGGGGATATGAGGGTAAAGCCTGGAAGAAAAAAGGGGACTCGAGCAAATGTTTGCATCTCCACCACACAACTCCCTAAACACAGGTTTATACCTTTAAAGGCAGAGGATGGGAAGATACCACTCATGAAATACAATCAATAAATAAGTGAATAAATAGGTAAATATTTCAAAGAGAAAACATGATTAAATAAACAAGAATGAACAATTTTGGAGATGGATTAATTAGTGTTTGGGATATATGCCTCCTTTTTTGGAAAGAAGGAGAATATGTCTTCAATCATACATGTAATCATTACATGATATTACTGTTTTTATTTAAAAGTTAAACATAGATTGGTTGTATGGATGCTGACTTGACAAAGTGGTAGATCACACTCGATCATCTGTTTTTGATAGAACATCATTACTGTCCCTTTTAGGGGCTCCTCTGCAGTGCAGAAATGATACTTCTCAGCATTCTCTTCCAATGAGAAACACTTCTCTGAGGTCTAGAAGGTGGGGAAGGAGGACATGCCTTCATTCTCTGTTAGCAGTGGTGGCCAGGTATGCAGACAAAAGCATGATTCACAGTGGTTCTCCAGGGCTTCCTTGAGCATCAGCTTCAGTGAGTTCGCTGGGAGCTTCTCAGAGACTCTTTTAGACCTCGTGAGCATCTCCCATTATTCTGTTGAGGACCGCATTCTTTGGTGCTTCGGGCTGAGATCCTAAATAATGTCTCCCTAAGTTCTAAGGTAAATCTCCGAAACTTTTTCCTCCATCACTTCCAATGGTTGTGTCAACCTCAAATTCCTATATTAAACAACTTTAAAAGAAAGGGACTTTTCTTTCCCTGACTATGACCTTACTGATATTGTCCCAACTCTATTTGCCCTCATGTGCTATGCTTGTGTTTCTTCCAGTGTTAGTTTTCAGGCTAAGCTGACATTGAGGGCTCATCTCTATAGTCCTTCCTTAGTTTTGATCTTCTGGCTTCCACTGAACTCCATAGATCTACTTGATTTCTGATTGGTGGTGTGTTTGTCCTGGGTTCTGTTGCTGTGGTTCAGGTCTAGTAAAGCCTGCAGTGAGGAAGGGTGTCTGAGAGACAGAGATATTATATCCAGTCAAATATGGTCCACACATTCTAGGTATGGGCTTCACTTCTCTGTACTCCTAGTCACAGATATCACATCTAAGCAAGAGAAGACTCAGAGACACAAGAAACTCATAGAGTATTAGCCAGGTTAGCATTTATTTTGTCTATTTTTCACTCTTCAAATATTTAGAATCAGTCACAATTCGTGTCCTATCCTTCAGTCATTTTAAATTATTTTTAGACTTGCTATTGTTCTAGTCCTTCAGGCTCTCCTACCGTCCATGATAGTTAGTACTATTTTTTATTGTATTTCTTTCCAGAAACAGACACACACAGACATAGCTGTACATATATGCACACACATATATTCACTGAACCAGTGAAACACATTTAAATAAGTTCAAAACATAGTGACAATTTATTGCTATGAACTTTAGCTTGCTTTATCTAAGAAAAATTATATTACATAACTAAATTGGCATTATACCATCTAAAATAATTAACAATAAGACATTAATAGCACCTAATATCAATCTATTATCTCAACCACATTAAAAATAGTCTACTTCCCCATTTGCTACATTAGTGGAGACATTTTTTTGTTTGGTTTGTTTTAAAATAGAACTGCATGGCTGGTTGCCATGTCTCTTCAGTTCCTTTTAGCCCAGACATTCTCCAACATTTGTTTTTTTCTTAAAGACATTTAAACACCTGGGTCAAATGATTCATATATTGATGTAATCTACCATATTTTACTTCTGTATGCCTATTTCTTCATGATTTCGTTTTTCTATCCTTCCCTCTCATGCAAATGAGAATGTGGATCTGGAGTTTCATCCAATTCATATCGAACTTGTCTTGGTAAATGTGGTTTCATTTACCACAGGGATAAAAAAATCATAACATTTCTGTTATAAAAAAAATTAGTGATGAGGTTCAGCATTTTGGCCTTCCTCATTTAGTTAAAGAAATATATCATTAAGGGAGACTCATTGGTTACAGTTCTTTATTCTGAGGACAGTTTTGTCACTGCCTAGTTTATACTAACATAACATAACTTGTAATAATTATGTAAATGGCGTGGCTATGCTATACATATGGCAGTTTCATACACTGACCAGCAATTTATGAGAGATACATACTTCTCAGCCATACCTCTGGAAAAGCATTTACATGTAGGAATGGAATAAATAATTTATTTAGCCTGTGAATCACTTCTTTCAATGTGATAAAATGGAAATTAACTGTCAATTTTGCCATTCTGTCCTCTGATAAATACTTTAATATCATTTTTAAGAATGAGTTCAAAGGTGAATCCCATTGTATTCAATAACTTAATATTGTTTCATTAATGAACATATGATATGACAAAGGGATTTTGGTAAAGATGCACTAGCCCCAGTCACACTAATCACTGTGTCAGCCAAAGTGATGTTGCCTGTATTAGCTGGGACATTGCAAGTGACTTTGGGTTTAATGCAATGTGTACTTGAGCGTTAAGAGCCAACATGCAAAATATGAACAATAAGACCATATTAGACTTTCTGGGTCTGTGCTAACACTTGTTCTTTTCCTAACTTGCTGCGGGGTTTAAAAGAGACCATACAACGTATTCTGTATCTCCTGGGAAGCCCTAAGGAACCCTTGGATCTAACACTCCTAACCTATAGACAACGAAAACTAGAGAGGTTGAGGGCAAGGGCCATAGCTGTTCAGCCACAGCAATGTCAGAACATGGCCCAGGGGTTGACAGTGGGTGGGTCCCAGGGCATCTCCTGCTTTATTTGCCTGCACACTCATGTGTGGCCATGCCAGATTCCAGCAGCCCCTGATGCCAGGTGCTCCATGACGCTGAATATGCTACTGTTTATCTTGGAATGCCTGAACCCCACTCCTCACACTCCAACAGCTTTCCCTGGAGACCCAGCCAAACACCCCATCTTGTTTGAAACTGCCTCTGATTCCCTCCCTGGGGGAGCTGGTAGCCCCACTCTCATAAGCTCATTCTGTAGCACCTGCTGCTTCTCACAGGGCTCTGCACACTAACTACACCATGAAGAGAGAAGCCTCCTGAGTGGGTAACTTTGAGAATTCTCCTCTTCCTTCAGAGGCAGAGGAGGTCTGGGCTCTCTGGTTGGCATAAGGTTCCCATGCAACTCATGCCAGAAAGCATCACTATTGTGAGCTTCCTGTGACCAGGGACCTTGTTGCATCTCCCATCATGCTTTTCATAGATAATAGACACTCATTGCTTTTAGCTTCATTCTAATTTACTGCTGTTACTTCTTTATACTTCTCTCACACTCTTTTTATATTCAAAATTAATTCTGGAATACTAAAATCGATACACTTTTTAATATTTGTAGGGTAAACCAGCATAAACAGATATAACTAGACAAATAAATACATGAATTTTAAAAAAAGTAAGTTTTGATTCTGTTTACTTGCTCTTTTGGAGCCAAGCTAATCACTCAGTTAGACTGAACTGTACCATTTATGAGTCAAATTTGCATAGCGTGACTGCAATTCAGGCAGGTGAAGCTCCATCGATGTGTGGGTCCTGTCATTGTCCTGGAGGTTGCCTTGTGACTCCGACCACTCAGTGGCCAGGATCATGTCTTGGGACAAGATGCCACCAGGAGGGTTGCACTCTGGCTGGAATTCCTGTTAAACTGACACTCATGCCTGCAGATCACTGCCAAAGTGACTGAGTCAGGCACCTGGGGCATCTGCAATGTTGCTGGTCAGGCCAATGGGGGGTGCCCCTGATGGCCTGAGTGAAAAATGAGCCAGAGACTTGGGGAAATGAAGGGCGCAACGCAGCGGCCTCTTTACAGGAACCATAAATAGCTGTTGTTTTGCCTTCGGATGGAGAAAAGGTCACTCTTGGTGGCAGGCAGCGAGGGGAGTATTTATTTAGTAACTGTGTGTTAACATGCAGGCAATTTAAGTGTCTGTGTTTATGCATCGCCGCGGTTGACAAGTGTTGCGACCAGTTTTTCTTATTCTCTAAATGTCATTACTTCTTTCACACCCCGGAAAGAGAATGACATCATTCTTAGATTCTTGTTTAGTTCCTTCAGTTATTTTTAAAAAAAATATTTTATTTATTTTTAGAGAGGGGAAGAGAGGTAGAAAGAGAGGGAGAGAAGCATCAATGTGTGGTTGTCTCTCATGTGTCCCTCACTGGGGAACCTGGCCCACAACCCAGGCTGGAATCAAACCAGCAGCCCTTTGGTTTGCAGGCCGGCGCTGATTCCACTGAGCCATTAACAGTCAGGGCCCTTTAGTTACTTTTAAATAACTGTGTCTTTTTCTTTTTATGATATTTAAGCACTGATAAAGTGTAGGTTTTAGAATTGTGGTTTATTGTAAGTCGGTAACGATCAGCATGAGGAATGAGTCATGAAAAGGACTTTTCCTAAGCTATTGTACCTCAAGAGGTGGTGGTCAGCATTACTTTATTACCAGTTTCCTTGGGCACTTAGGGAAGGTCAGTGCCATGGTTGGATTATGTGGCCTTTTTCTTTCCTTGTCCCTCCCTAATTATTACTAAGCTTGCATTCGTGTGCCACCCACCTTACCTGCCTCACCCACCTCTTTCTTCCTGTGTCTGCTGAGCATGATATATGTTAGAATTATCAAAGACAGGGACTTTGTTTTACACATCTTAAAATACCTCCCTGATACATTTGTAACTAGGCACAAACTTTGCACATAGCTTTGAACAAGATACTTTATTGTATTATTAATATTTCTAAATAATTATTTTCCCAAACACTTATCACTCTTCCAAATATTTCAAAGTAACTCTCAGCTATCTTTCTAATAGTTCCTTTATTTCTGTTTTATGTAAGACACGGTTTCTCCTCCTCAGCACTGTTGGCATTTTGGACCAGGTGATCCTTGGCTGTGGGATGCTATCCCCTGCCTGGCTGGATCTTGAACAGCATTCCTGGTTTCTCTTCACTAGATGCCAGTTGCATCCTTTCTGCCCAACTGTGAAAACCAAAACTGTCTCCAGACTTTGCCATATGTCCCTAGCAACAAGGAGGGGGATGGAAAAATAGCCCCAGTTGAGAACTACTGATAAAAATTATCCAAAATCTTTACACAGATCCCCAAACTGAAGCAAGGTGAAGTTAATTATCCAACCCTCCGGTGTCACCTGAGAAGCACGCACTTTCACGCTGCTTCCATTGTAGCTTCACATTGGTCTGGTAAAGCAGCAATTCACATCAGTTATGGATACTTGATATTTACACATGTCTAGATGCATTAATGAAAATAAAGTTAAAATAAGGTACAATTTCCCTTTAACTTAGTTTCGTATTGTCATTTGCATTGAAATTGATCTTTCACAATCCTTAAAGAATTTTTGAAAGTAATTAGTGATTATAAACCAGCAATTACTGAGTCATATGCTGAGAGGAAGAACTTAAGAACTTCCTGGACCTAGGTGATGACAAATGGCTCCTTGGATGTTGAGGGCCAGACTCCTTGGCAGAAGCTGTGCATGGGACATTGTGGATGTGGGACTGGGAGCCAAGGCAAGGCTGGGCATGAAGACTCAGAGGCATGAACAGGGAGGGGAGACTCATGATGCTTGAGAAACTGAAGGCAAAGATAAAAGCCAGGAGATACACAGGAAAATGCCGCAGCTCCTTCATGGCAGACCAGAAGCTGCAGAATCCCTGGGCATCTGTAATTGCATAAGAGATGTGCCTTTGAGAGCACAGCAAGTAAGATTAAGTGGAGTGTTAGGGAGTATGAAAAACAAATCCAAGACCAAAAGACAGAGAGTTGGGATCAGGAAACTCAGAAGTCATGAAAGAAGAATACCTAGGTGCCCATTTGCCCAGCATGGGCAAGTTATAAGAGCACTGTCATCACAGGGATTCTGAACGCGACACTATATATTCTGCCAGCCAAAGAGCTCCTTGTAGGTCTCTGCAGGTCAAGGTCATAGCACAGGGTGATAAGCCAAGAGTTCAATGAGAAACATGATTCATAGATTCACATAAAATCTACCAGGACAGGGATCAGATCTGTCATTTTAGTGCCTACACATCTTTCCTGACAAGCAGAAAGAACATGATAAAAATGAGTGATGAATAAATGAACTTCAGTGAATTTGCTACAACAAAATCAAAAGACAAAATTAATTCACTTCTGAATTCATTAAATGATAGTAAATGCATATCACTTAGCATAAAGAAGGGAGGCCCTGCTCAGGATGCATGCATTCTAAGGTGGGAATGCAGAAGTGTCCCATCACAATCTCTTGTAATGACCTCTGGAATATACAAAGATGAAACATTTTAACATCAATACTGTGTTCCCTTTTGTAAGTCCTTAAGCAAATGTTTTCAAAGGAATGACATTTAATGTGGCAATTATCTCTCATTTTATTAAAATTGTTAGCAAAACTGAATATCTTCATTTTGTGTACTAATATCATTATTAACCACATTTTGTTTGGTGCAATGGAGGCCCCCCCGGAGTCATGAGTTGTATTAGTGATGCTGTTAGGGAACACTTGGGCATGCTTAGTAGGCTTATCAGGACATGCGGTGTGGTAATATTTCTGCATAAATGAAATATGACATCTAGACCATCTAGACAATAACCCATAGTAAGGAGGATAAAGGCATTTGGCATTTTGTTCAAGGGATACACCCTGTGGTGGATACACCCTGTGGTGGACACACCCAATAAATCAGTATCTGTTGTAATTCTCTCTCCCTTAGTGTGAGCAGAACTTATTACTGGCTTTTCTCATCAATAAGATTTGACAAAAAGGGTGGGATGCCACCTACTCCATGACTATTTCGTGTCACCAAACTGAAGAGGCAGGCTTCCCTTGCTGACTGTGAAGAAGCAAGCTGCCATGTTGTGATGAGGCTATGTGTCAAGGAAGAGCAGGAGTCCTCTTGGAACTGAGATCACCCTTCCCAACAGCTAGCAAGTAAATGGAGTCCTCAGTCAAACAGCCAAGAGAAGATAGAAGGTATGTCTTTTGGCCATTGACCAAAGAGAGCATGGCCTGTGCACAGCAGGTTACATAACCATTTCTGAAAAGGACGCATATCAGAATCAGCATGGCAATTTGTTTCAGTGAACCACAGAGAGATGTCATGATCAGAGCCAGCATTTGGAATTGTTAGTTTCATGAGGCACAACTACGGTCTAGGGCACCTACCTGTGGCCGCTCCCACTTGTGTGGTAATGCACTTGCCTCAGACTAGCTACACGGATGAGAGAGCTGCTTTCTCAACATAGGCCTTCATCAGGGGCAAGTTCATGTCCTTTCAGGGGCAGGCTTACACTAGTGTAGCATGGCTTCTAGAAGCTCTAGACTCATTGAGAAAGCATGTACACTCCAGAATTTAGGTCTCTATTTAGAAGTCAAAATGCTTTTTTATGTCAACTTTTCTTTTCCCAGTAGATTTTGTCTTTTGGAAAAGTTGTTTCTGTTCATGAATGAAGCAGTTGATTTATCTTTAAAATTGTAAAAAAACTATGGAAATGATAAAATGTCTATTTTTATCATTTTCTGTTAGCATCAGTACAAAACTGAAAAAGAGGGGTATGTAGTCTTTGTTGTCTCAGCCTAGTTGGTTTTATTCCAGAAACTATTTACTGTTTTTAGCCTGCAAGAAGGTTTCAGGATAAAAACAAACTTACTTCAAAGGGTGTAAGGATGTAATCACTTACTGGTGATTGCACCACCAGAGCCACCTGCACTCCTCGCCATGCCCTCGGGGTTGCATGCTCTCCATCGTTCTCCGTTCGGTCTCCATAATCCATCTGGAAGCATCATTGCAAATAGAAATATGGGTATAAATACCACTTTTCCCCCCACTCACATTTCAGCCCTTCAAGAGCTTCCCCACACTCTGAGACAGAGCATTGGCCTCAGACACATCCAGGGTCCACCTCTCTCCAGCTTCTTCATCTTCTCCATACTCCTTTCTCACTGCATTTTGTCAGCATCGCACTCCCTTGCCCTCTTCATGGGGTTGTTTTCCAGGGCCATCACACAGGCCATTCCCTTTTCTTGGAATATGCTTCCTTCTGAGGCCTGCTTTAGTGGCCCACATTATTGAAACCTCAGCTGCAGAGCTGCTCACTCAGGAGAGCCTTCCTCCGCACTCACGTGTCCTCACCACACGATCTCAAACAGTGGCCTTCCTAGGGAGCACTCACCTCACCTGCAGCTTCCACTGATGGCTGTGATGATTGTTACTTCTTTCTCTTCCCTGACTGCAGGTACTTTGTCTCCCCTGCCTGGCAGAGTGTAGGCGTGGCTGTCCAGAGAAAGCCAGTGGAGTAAGAGGTGACAGTAACAAGTTCAGTGCATCCAGAGTCAAAGGGCCAGGAAATAGTGGCTTCTCTCCTTGATGTTGCCTGTGCATTAAATCAGTTATAATTAACTCTAATTCAATAAAAAAAATTAACAGTCAAGAAAGCAAACTCTTACGCATTCAGTAGTCTTAATTTTAAGTTGCCTGTTAAATAAACTGTGTTAATTGCTTATAAAACTCGACAGGTTGTGCGTGTAGACATCTGAAAAATAAATGTTATCCAAAAAAGAGATAAATATCCATTACTAAGAAATGATGATTTGCTCTATTTCCTCAGTCAAGCAATATTTATCAGCAGCATTGATTTAACTAGAGGCTATTGGCAGATACAAATGGATGATGACAAGAAACAAAAAACCACCTTCAATTGCCATCAGGGGCTTTCCATTTTAATGTGATGCCTTTCGGAATTACTGATGCTCCCGCTCTACTTCAAAGATGAATGAGCGGCTGCTGCCAGGTTCAATACATCACATTCTGGAGGTTACTTAGCCTGCGTGCTGGAGTCATTGCTTCGCAGAGTTCAAAAACACCTTAAGCGTTAAACTGGCAGTTTCAGAAAAACAATCTAAACCTACAAAGACAAAAACATACAATTTAACATGGTTTAAGTTTTTAAAGAATCCCCGTGGTAAAGGTTGTATAATAAAGGATTATCAGTTCCCGCTTTAAAAAGTACACAATTGTTGAGGAATTGTGGAGAAGCCACTGCCAACAAGCTTTGCTGTGTGTTGAGAGACTGAAACCAGCAGAGAATTGTGGCCAGACATCTTCAGGGATATAATTTTAGAAATTCCTAGAATGGGACAAGAGATTCGATCACAGATAAGACCAACACTTAAGCTTTCTAAAATGGAAGTAATCAAATTTGCACTGTATAAGTTCATTAATCTGAGCACTCAGAGACACAGTCCTCTCTACTTGGGGCTTGAGGCAGGGCAAAGCGACATCGCGCAGGGAATATTGGAACCTGGAGTGTGACCCCATCACAAGAGAGCTTAGGTGAATTGCCCACTGCTTTCCTTCAGGTTTTCTTTTTCTGTCACCATCAGCAATGAGGTCTCAGCTTCTGCTTTTAGTCACACATTTGGGGGTCTCCAATAGAAAAACAAAACAAAATTAAGAGGCAGACAAAGCTTTTTGGGCAACTCAGATCACCCTCAAGCTGCCCCAGGGAGCAAGTAGCTCAGTTTAGCCATGGAAACTTTCCTGAGTTTCTCAGAGGAGCCTGGGATTCACATGCCAGGTGAAGCAGGTGTCCTCAACATGCACAGGTGTGTTTGAGGATGGAGAGCCCGAACTCAGCTGGCAGAATCTAGTTCCCTCATCCATCCTGGGATGTTACATTAAAAATCCATCTTAGTGTCAGTCCACCAGCCTTGCTGGAATTAATAATGAGTCTCAAGGGAAACACGCTCACTCCAAGCTTGTATTGTTCCAACCTGGGCAAGCAATAGGACTGCTTCTCTGGGTTCTGTGGACAATGCATTCATAAGGAATAGAAGAAGCTCTGTACTGAGGGGTTAACAACCCAGGCTTGGGTGTGGGCTCAAAATCTGCTGTACGACTTACTAGTTTTGTTATTAAAAGGAAGTTATGTGTTTCTTCTAAATTCATACTTCCTCTCTGTAAAATGGAATCAGCAGTAATATCTACCCTGTAGGGTACTTTAAGCATCGAGTGCACTTGTTCATGCAAAAATACTTAGCCTAATGCCTGGCACACAGGAAGATCTCAGTAAGCACCAGCCCGTGAGACTGTCATCATTATTATCATCATTGTTATAATAAAACAAGGATAATAAAATCATTGGTAACTCAGGGAAAAGCAGAGGGATAGTTCTCTCTAAAAAAAGCAAGGTCAAGATTAGGAAATGATAATTCATACTTGCTCTTTGTCTTGAAATAACACAAGACAACAGGTCTCATGGTGCATTTAACCTTCCTGAAGGCCAAGGCAGCAATATTCTTAACTGCCCTTGCTTAATGCCTGTGGGCAAATGCTCCCCGAGGGTTGATTCTGCCTTCGGAGTAAAGTGCGCAGCCTTCTGAGTGAATTAATATTGCGTACTCGTCAACGTCTGTGATGATACTTTTTCATTCTATCTCATGGATTTTTCTAAAGATATTGATCAGAATGTCATAATACTTAATAGCTGATGACACCAATGTATGCTACATTAAGCAAACACTATAAAAGACAGACCGGCCGTATGGTAGAAGAAAATTCAACTTAAAAAAAAGACTTAAGAAAACTCAGCTTGTGAAAATAAATAACTTCCCTAAGTGTCAACGATGAAACTATTTAATCAACTTAAACATAAATATGCTACATTTCAAATCAAAATAGTTCTTTCCTGCTTTGACTTCTTCTCTCCTCTGTTTCATGTTGTTCGTTTTCTCAGTTTTCATAAATTGAGTGGGTTAATTTGCTTTGTGCTCGACAGGCCTGGTCTCACCTAATCCCTAACACGTAGAGCATCTCTTTAAAGCTCAGCACATTCTTCTCGTTTGTACATAGCTTTGAGTTCATGTTCTCCAAATGCAAAACATTTTTTCTCTCACATCTTACTGATTCCTGAACAATCATTTCCAGTCATCTGGAAGTTTACATTGACATTGCATTAGTCAATCTGAGTTTCCTTTTATTCTTGGCTAAAACACACATGTTAATTAATGATTTTCCCCCTATTCCCACACACGAACTTGTCTGTATTATTTCTTAGGGTAGACTATGTGAATATATGTATAGGAGCTAATCCTAATTCTATAAATAAGTGAAAAGATGTTTTATTTTCACAGTGCTTGAGCTCATAAGAGACCCCTAGGACTGTGGCCTTCTGAGATGGTCAATAACCGAAGCTGCCGTGGCAATTTTGGGGACCAGACCCCTCCCCCAGGAAAATGTACTGCATATCTTATTGGGCAGAAGAAGCTTCAGGGCGAAGGTAAGTAAGCTTTTGAGGAATAAGACACATCTCATTTGTACCTTTTTTCAAAGTGCCTCATTTTTTTCTAAGTATATTGGTATACATTTTAATAAGCATTTGCGAGAAAATTAAGAATCTCTGAGATACACACATGCACACATCTCCTCTGAGCTCTGTTCCATGTACTCTGAGGGACAAAGGGTCCAGTGGCCCTAAAGTTCCCTTTCTCACTTTTCCATTCCATTGTTTCTCTTGTTTCACCACAGAAGTGAAACTTCTGCCACAAAGGATGTGGGAAGATTGGGAGGATGGGTCATGTAACCAAACAACTAACTAAAGGCACATTGGAGCCTGACAGGTCAGCGAGCCGTATTAAAAACAGCCCCGTATTCATCCTTGGTGGAGACAGCTCATTCGCATGAGGCAACCACAAAATCGCATACCGCCCTATTGCCCATGTGTCACCAGGGCACAATCCTGCACCGAGTGAAGCCCAGGAACTACCTCCTTTGGATGCGCTCAGAAGTGCTGTCCCGACCCTCCCTGGATTTTGTTAATTCCCCCAGGTGTAATTAGCACCGTGGTTCCAAAGATCAAGCTACTACAATTTCTTTATCTGCTCCTTGATGCTTAAAACCCCTTTACAGGGCACAAAGCTTTTCATTCAGTGAAGAGAGATACTACTTTAAAAGAAAATATCTTTGGAAGAGGCAATACAATGACTTGAAAGTATTACTGGAGCATAATTTACTGACACCACATTTCTCTGGTGTTCGGGTTTGATGTCAGAAGATGAGCAAAGAAGATCCTGAGGATTCAATTTGAGGATGAAATGAGTTTATGTCTGGTAAATGTCCTCTGACTAAGGGGTGTGCTATCATCTCCATTTCACAAATGAAGAAATGGTCTGCGCAGGTTAAAGGCTCTGGTTAA
This sequence comes from Macrotus californicus, assembly GCA_007922815.1. NCBI lineage: Eukaryota > Metazoa > Chordata > Mammalia > Chiroptera > Phyllostomidae > Macrotus > Macrotus californicus. Next base: position 1,811 of record VMDR010023275.1, on the reverse strand, counting down.
AACTGAAGCAGGCTCCAGGCCCATACTCTTCCTGCAGCAACAAGCCGTAATAAAGGACACCTCCAGGGGAAGGAAGCCTAAAGTATTTCCTTTAAACACAGCTATAGGAGAAAGCACCAGGTGGTTTCTCGTTATGCCCCGGTCAGCAGAGGTTTCAACAAGACGATGGTCCACATGGACGCCTCCAGTGTTTACATCCTCTGGCTGTAGTCCCATGGTGAATACGTCTCCACACCTAAAGTTTTTTCTGGAGCTACAATACCAGTGGGGCTCTGGTAACAAACAGGTGTTGGGGAGCCACTCAGACTCCCAAATATCATGAATCCATTCTTGCTTTTTGCTCTGTCCTTTCTTGTGACTACCAAAAGGAGTGAATAATGATGATGATTTATGTAATTGTGGAAAACCGGTCAAGACCCCACCCTTACAAAGGCAGGGCACAGTACACAACTACATTGATCTGTGACCATTGCAGCTCCACTGGGCTTTCCTTTCAAATTTCTTAAACTACTTGAGGGCATGTATGTGTCAGGGACTCTCCACCCTGGGTCCTGTGCCACCATGCGGATTAGTATTTTAGTATTTGAAGTGGTCCCATTTGTTCCTAAAACAGCCTCCCCAAATTCACTCAGCACATTGCCCATCCAAGCAGAGCAAATTGATGTGAAAAAAAACTTAGAAATTAAATCTCCCCTGAAATATAATGCCACATAATTGAGTTTCTGTATATGTTGTTTGGAGACAGTAACAAAGAAATGTAAAACAGGATCCCTGAAGCTGAAACAGCTTGTAAAATCTGGTTAAGCCATGTTGAAAAATACTTGAATGCCCCCATTAGAAAACACAGACTATTTATTACTTCCTTTTCTTTAGCCCTACAAGGCATAAGCTCCCTTTTTATATTCCTTTCTCCCCCTTTTCAAAGTGCACTCATTGAACTCTTGGCAATTAGTGTAATTGAAATTTATTGACAATGTGGCCGATGTGGATGCCCATTGTCCCCGAGCGCGGGCAGCTGTAAGTGGCTCCACGGCAGCGTCGGGCAGCCTGGGCCTTGCTCAATCACATCAATGGGCCACCGGCTGCCAAGGGTTCCTTTGGGGGTATGAATGTTACTTAGTGATAAGAGCCTTTCGAAACAGGATCCCTGGACCCCATCTCTTGTGGGAGATGGAAATGAAATATGTATTTGGCTGCTGTGGAAAATTAATGTAATTGGCTTCCACATAAAGCTTTGACAAGTTGACCTGCTTGAAATCCAAGGAGGGCTTCGAGCCCCATATCACATTATCTTCAACTAACCCAACCCCACTTAGTGCCCCCACCCACACCCACTGGCAGTGAAATGAAATGGAATTTGGGTACCAGTGTTTAACAGCACTTCTGTTGAACACAGTCATTATTTTTGCATGTGTAGCTTCAAGATGAAGGGGTTAGGGTGATTGGATTTCCATACACATGTGTCAGTGTTGATAGCTCTCAGTTTGGGTTTTCTTTTCATTGGCGAGGCAAGGGTTGAAATGTTTGGAAATGTACATGGGCACATCTATCTTCAGACCTGTTTTCTCTCTCAAATATTCAATATGATTCTAAAATGTAGATGTGTCACTTGATTAACTTTAATTGGACTCATTTAGAGGCTAGTGCAGACTTCTAGGTTTCCCTTCTGAGAGGATAGGTATATTTTTATTTTAATACATAGGGATTTAGACATGTACAGCTAACAGGAGAGATATATTGAAATCTCTGCCCATGGAAATGGGCATATAATGTTTTCCCTCGGGGAGTTTCTTAGGAGGAGATTACTATGG
>VMDR010023274.1:0-15694 GCA_007922815.1 Macrotus californicus | reverse complement strand
TATCTGTACTTCCTAGGAAACTTGGGTCCCTGGATTGAGCAACTGTGAATATGCATAATAGTAAGTCCTTAATAATTTTTATGATGAGCACATGTTAATAAATAAAGTATAAAATATTTAGAAACTGAGTCATTATAGGCCCCTTTTTATACCTGACACTTAGAAAATAATAGCTTTGTGAAATGGCCTACAGAGATGAAGGAAGAAGAATTTAACCAGAAATTACTTCCAAATTAAGCTTGAGATACAAGTATTGGGGTGGGAATACACAAACTCCATCTGGGAGAGGAAGCTCTAAGATCTCACACTTATATTAGTGGACTAGTTATGGCCATGTTTATTGTAAATACAAACTGAATTTGTGCATCAGGCAGGTCACTGCATTTGCTGATGCATAATGAGGGTGCTCAAACTTAGACTGTTTATCCTCTAGAGTCTCATTAAACTAAATATACTCACCCTAAGCCACCTGCCTTTGGGCAGTCGCAATGGAAATAAAATCAGATTCATTTCCCATCTTGATAAATTGGCATTAACTACTACTTTATCTCAAATAGGCTCAATAATTAGTGTCTCTGATTGCATGGAAAAAACTGTTGAATCTTTTAGAATGCTTTAAAAAATGCAGGCTTTCTAAATTTGCTGTAGTTGAGGGAAGAGATTTGAAAGCCCTGAGCCAGTCAGGACTGTGATGAGCATCATTAAAATAGCAGTCTTTTTTTGGTAACTCATCTTGTCCCAAGTAAGTGTGATTTAAGAATATAGGAACACCTGTTCCAGAGTGGCAGTTTTTTCCTCACTGCTCTAATATCCATAAAAGCTGAGATCTGGAGAAAAAGATATCACTATAAAGAGTGAAACATCCAGTTCAAGAATTAAGAAAAATAATCCTTTGGAAATGAATTGTCACAGCACTGCTGTCCAGTTCTGTGTTGTGTTTATCCATCACCAACTGCAAATACATCACTTTCATTATATTTCTTTCAATAGCTATTGATCATGTACGAGGAGCTAAACATGGTGTGGGCTCTGAGGCACTGTTTCTCTCACTGCTGTGGGCAGCCACTTCCCACTGGGGTCTTCCCAGCTTTTCAGGAGGCAGACAGAAAGCAGGGACAGGTCCTTCCTACCCCAGGTTCCCACAAAACTCTCTTCTTTTCTCTCATCTGCAATTCCAGATGAAGTTTCTACTCAGACTGTAGGGAACACATTTTGCATGTTTCTTAAAGCTGTGTTCAACAACATATACATTTTCCTGAGAGATTAACCACGTAATTCTACTTTCCTGACCACCATACACCTACCTGCCTTGGGGAAATAGGTACAGAGGTATGATAACCACAAAGAAGGAATGTTGCAGGCTGAGAGGAAGAAGTGACTTGCAAGTCCCTTGAACAGAGAGAGAAAGTAAAGGAAAAAAAGTAATAATAGAAAGAAGAAATACCCATATAGATTGTTTTATCAAAATAGCACTAATCATCATCATCCTCATCCTCATCATCCTCATTTAATCTTTCTTAAATGTTTATTTTGTTCCTGGCTACTATGAAAAATACCATATGCAGAGACTTAAATCTTCATATCAATTCTATGAGGTAGAGACTGCCTACACTACCTGGACCTTGGGCAGGATAAATATTTCCCTAAGTAAGTGGCAAAGCACAGACTGGAATGAAATTCTCTCTGGCTCCAGAGTCCCCCTTGGCCCCCAGTGGTGGCTTTGGTCTTTGAATTTGTGGTTGCACCATGAAAAGGCACATGACACTCCAGGAAGACCAAAAACCCAATTAAAAAATGGGCAAAAGACTTGAACAGACACTTCTCCAAGGAGGACATATAGAGGGCCCAGAGACATATGAAAAGATGTTCAGCATCACTAGCCACCAGAGAGATGCAAATTAAAACCACAATGAGATACCACCTGACACCGGTCAGAACGGCCATCATAAACAAATCAACAGACAAGTGTTGGAGAGGATGTGGAGAAAAGGGAACCCTAGTTCACTGTTGGTGGGATTGTAGACTGGTGCAGCCACTGTGGAAAACAGTATGGAATTTCCTCAGAAAACTAAAAATGGAACTGCCTTTTGACCCAGCAATTCCACTGCTGGGATTATACCTTAAGAGCCCTGAAACACCAATCCAAAAGAACCTATGCACCCCAACGTTCATAGCAGCACAATTTACAATATCCAAGTGCTGGAAGCAACCTAAGTGCCCATCAGTCAATGAGTGGATCCAAAAAATACGGTACATTTACACAATGGAATTCTACGCAGCAGAGAGAAAGAAGGAGCTCCTACCCTTTGCAACAGCATGGATGGAACTAGAGAGCATTATGCTAAGTGAAATAAGCCAGGCGGTGAGGGACAAATGCCACATGATCTCACCTTTAACTGGAACATAATCAACAGAAGAAAACAGCAAACAAAATACAACCAGAGACATTGAAATTAAGAACAATCTAACAATGGCCAGAGGGGAAGGGGGAGGGAACAGTGCGGGGAAGGGTTTCCAGGAAACACTATAAAGGACACATGGACATAATCAAGGAGGAGGGTGGGAGCAAGGGAGGGAGGTGGGATTGGCTGGGTTGGGGGGGAGTGGGAGGGGGAAATGCAGACAACTGTAAATGAACAACAATAAAGTAATTTTTTAAAAAAGGCACATGAACCTTTTTTCTGAAATAAATATGGGGGCCTTGGTGGTTTTCAAGAGTGATTATGGTATAGTAAGACTCTGACATTTACTAGTTTGATTGTATAGGCAGTAGTTTAGATGTTGACATGAGATATGATATTGTTATCTCAACAGCCTGCAGAGTGATCAGAGCCTGAATAGGAATAATGAGGGAGGCAGCTTGAGAAGAATGGGTTGACTTAAGATGTGTTTATAATACAAAAAGTCGGATCTGATGATTCATTTAATTTGTAAGTTGAATGAGAGCGTGTACTGCATTTTCAAGATCATGGCCTTCCCAGAAAAATATAAATACTATCTTTTTGAAGATGGCAGAATCTTTAAAGTCTTCACGTTCAGTCTTCTAGATGACAGTACTGTGTCTGATTTACCTTTAATCTCCCTTTCAGATGACAGACCAGGCAGTCACAACAGTAGGTCATGGGAATCAGAAGGATCAGGGGACTCACGGAGTCCTGCAGAAGCAGGCCCAGCATACTTCCCTCTCATTTACTCTGTTGCAATGTTTGCTTTATTTGAGGAATATATATATATATGTAATTACCTCTCTCTTTTACTACTGTGAACATTTTACTCATTTATTAATAAAAGTAATCTGGTAATTTATATGGAAAAGGTAGAGTTCTGTTCCATGCAGAAATTTGGAACAGTGCTAGGGATAATGGGCTAAGGTTGAAAGGGAGAAATGTCTAATTAAATGACCTTTCTAAATGCATTGGAGACTCTACTACAGTCTAAGGATATTCTTGTATTTTCTGCTATCTGAAGACTGAATAAGTCCTACTTCTCCCATTTTATTATGAGGTAACAAGGATTTGTGGAGAGAAACTGTGCCAGAACTGTATGTTATATATTTATGCTTCTGTGGGCGCTTTGCTCTGTAAACTAAAGTAAGATTGAACTAGGTTTGTATATTCTGCTTTTTCCATAACAGGAGATAAAACAAGAATTATGAAGTGAGTGTGATAATGAAAATGGAGTTTGAAGTGTTCTCCTGGGGACAATGTAGGACCATTATGTGCAAACCAGGGCAATGGGCAACATATCTCCTTACTTCAGGCATCTGTATGGTGGTGAACTGAAGCCCTTATGAAATCTCTTTAGTTTGGAAAGCCAGCACAGAAAAAAACAACAAGTATGGAATAAACTTTATTACTACATTTTTTACCAGTTTTCTAATCATAAAATTAATGTTTACTCTTGATCTAAGAATATAGAATTTTGTAATAAATAGGAAGTGCTTTTATCTATTCATTTCCCATTTTACTCAAGTATTGGGTTTTTTAACTTTTAATGTTTTGTTTTAAGTGCTTATAGGGGGTATGTTCGGAAAAAGTCTAGCCACTGCTAATATAATGAGAATGATTTGCATAACATCGATGTAGTCTGGCAGCCAAGGAAAGAGGACTGAAATGCAAATGTGTAAGCAATGACAACTTCACTGTACTAGTCAGTGGGAGCAGTAGACACTGTTGAGTGAGCATGTGTACTGTGTGGCTGTTGCATTCAAAATGACTGAGCAAGTAGAGCAATGAACCTCCATCAAATTTTGTGTTAAGCTTGAACATTCCTCCATGGAAACTATTCAGATGATTCAGAAAGTGTTCAGGGACAATGCAATGAGTGCAGTGCAAATAAAAGTGTGGCACAAACACTTCAAAGATGGTTGAGAATCTGTTGAAAGTGATCCACGTTCTGGGAGGCCTGCAACAAGAACACCTAAGAATGTTGAGTGTGTACGGGCTGCAATCAACAAGATCAATGTCCAACAGTGTGAGAACCAGAAGCTAATCTGGGAATTTCAAAAACTACTGTGTCCAAGATTTTGACACAAGATCTTGGCATGAAACATGTCATGGCAAAATTTATTCCCAGGCTTCTGTTACCAGAGCAGAAGGAGCACCATGCTGCAGTTGTGACTGACTTGGTTCTAACTAATAACAATGAACCAGATTTCCTCAAGAAGGTCACAACTGGAGATGAATCGTGGGTCTACAGATCTGATCCAGAAATGAAGGCCCAGTTGTCCCAATGGAAGTCACCTGGTGTTCCACCCCCGAAGAAGGCACAGCAAAGTCCCAGCAAGATTAAGACCATGTTAACGGTGTTTTTGGACTGGGGAGGTGTTGTCCATCATGAGTACACCCCTCTGGGCCAGACAATTAGTAAGGAGTACAACCTCAATGTTCTTCATCAGTTCAGAGATGCAATGTGACAAAAAGGGCCGCAGCTATGGGCAACTAGTGATTGGCAGCTTCATCATGAAAATGTGCCCTCTCATGCATCACATCTTGTGCAGAGATTTTTGGTGAAACATCAAATCACCCAGGTGACTCAGACCCCCTACAGCCCAGATTTGGCACCCTGCAATTTCTAGCTTTCCCTAAAATTAAAATCACTTTTGAAAGGGAAGAGATTTCAGATCGTTGATGAGATTCAGGAAAAGACAACCAGGCAGCTGATGGCAATTCCAACAAAAGATTTTGCAGTGTTTTGAACAGTGGAAGAGATCCTGGGAAAACTGTGTGAGGTCCCAAGGTGTTTACTTTGAAGTGGGCTGAGGTGTCATTGTTCTATGTGTGATGTTTCTTGTATCTTGTGTCTTCTTCAATAAATGTCTCTATTTTTCATAGTACATGGATGGATACTTTCTGGTACCTACACTCTAGCTTTTATTCATCCTATAATTTTGCAGGATATTTGAAGAATACACTTTTGTGCTATTTCTGGATAGAAAAACTGAGATATAGCCAAAGATAAAATGACTTCCCCAAAGTTAGGGATTTTTGTAACCTTGTAGAGATTTATTTTTAACTGTTACATACTATTTCATGATATAGACATATCAAGACTCATATAACCAGTCACTATGTTCCAACACATTGTTTTCAATTTCTTAGTAAATTCTAGAATATAAAAATGAATATTTCTGGGCCACTTTTATTTTTTATGTTTTCCTAAAAGAATTTGTGAATTATGTTTTCCTAAAACAAAATTCCAAGCCGTTCCTCAATAGTTTGAACACAGACCTTTTAAAATACGGTTGACCCTTGAACCACATGGGTTTGAACTGCATCCATCCACTTACACACATTTTTTTAAAATAGATACAGTTGGTTGTTTATATCTGCCAGTTTCAGATCCACAGATACAACCGTTCATGAATCAAACACAGTATTATTGCATTCCCAGCTATGGCTTTTTTACGGACCCAGGGAGAGAGACCTGAGTCAAGAGGCTCTCTCCCTTGCTTCTGTTCCTGTCTCGCCCACAAGAGAGTAATTCAAGCAAGAGACAAACATGTATAGTGGAAATGAAATAGCAAGTTTATTTAAGAAACACACATGAGCACTAGGCTGCAAGCAGGCACCCATAAAGTTGTTAGTAAATTTGTTATAAGTTTGTCTGTACACTTGAGCCAAGGCTACAAGTGGGGACTTAGCTAATCTCAGTACCCGACTATTGGTGTCCAGGGATTATATACCTCAGCTGATATCTGGATTCCCCCTTCTTTCCCCCTTGGAGAATAATGTACAGCTACAAAAGCTTCCTTTCTCAGTTAGTAAAGGTGCTTTGTTTTAGTGAAATTGTTACAGAGGCCCCCTTTCCCAGCAGAGGCCCCCTTCTTCCTCCTGTGCAAGTCCCACTTGTGATGTTCAGAACACCTGGCAATTGTAGTAAGATTGTTACAGAAGCCTCCCTTTCTCAGCACAGGCTCAAGGACTCCTCTTCTCCTGTGCTATTTTGCGTGGAGTGCTCAGGACACCTGGCAATCTTATCAAACCAAGCTCAGGACTGCTCAGTTAATTGGTGAGCCATGTCTTCCTTTTGCTCCTAGTTCTTTTCTTTGTTAGATTGTAATGGAGAGGGCCCTGCATTTATTTCCCTTCTGGCTGCTCATTCCTAGCTGCTACCTAACATTTGCCCCTCAAGTAATAGGAACTTAAATCTTTGGGGACTTTGGGAGACAACTAGTTTGGCTGCTTTGTGGTTACTGTTAGCTGGAGGAGGTGTCCATGAGTGACATTCTTCCAGGGGCCTGTGATAATGGGTCAAAATTTGCTGGCTGGTTTTTCTCAAAGTGGAGAGAGGCTGGAATTCCCCAAGAGTCATTACGTTGACCTGGAACTGCTATGTCCTAGAGGCAATAATTTTGACAAGAAGATGAGTAGAATAGAGGACCTAGGACTTTATTTGATAAGGGTTAAATTTATTAGGGATAGAAAAATTCCTTACTGTGGGAGGAACTTGAAAGGCTGGTAGAAAGAGTGTCAGATATACGAGAAAGACAATTATATTAAGGCCTTATTGTTGTGTTACTTATCTGTAATAGGTTTTTGTTCCTTGAACAGGAATTTGAGGTCCTCAGCTGGCTTACAGGAGTAGGTAGTATTGGCCTGCTGTTTTGGAAATCCTGAAGGAGTTGGCTCCTTCCAGGTTTGACTGGAGAGTGATGTATCCAGCTGGAGAAGTCAGGGAACCTGATGGCTTTTGAGGGCGGCATAAGAACAGGGAGAGGTCCTTCCCAGGAGAGTTGTAGTTGAGAGCTAGGGGAACAATCCTTCCAGACTTTTATTAAGACTTGGGCTCCCAGAAGTTACAGTAGGATATTTGTATTTTGACTAGATTTTCAGGGTAGATCAAATTCCTGAAGGATGGCTTAGAATTGAGCCACTGTTTGCTTGTAGGCCTCCAGGAAGAAAGCCTCCACGTCTAGCAGGAGTTCTGAATACAGAAAAGCTCAGCCACATACTGTCGCAAAGGGACTGAATGTCAAGTGGGCTTTGGAGGCCACCCTGGTTAAGAGTAAAGCAACTGACAAGGCATCTTTCCAGAAAGAGAGGTTTCTTGTGTAATTTTTCTAATGGCAGTTTTTAGAAATTGATTGGCCATTTCTACCTGACCTGATGACTGTGGGTGCCAAGCACAATGGAGATTGTAATCTATTCCTAAGGCCTTGCAGATTTTTGGGTTACAGTGGAAATAAAGGCTGACCCAATATTGCTTTGAAGTGAGCAGGGTAACCCAAACCTAGGAATAATTTCATGTAAGGGATTTTTAGCTACTTCCTGAGCCTTCTCAGTTTGGGTTGGAAAGGCCTCTATCTATACCATAAAGGTGTCTACAAAGACTAGTAGGTATTTATGTCCTTGCCAAGGGGGCATTTGGGTGAAATCTATTTGTCAGTACTCCCCTGGACAGGATCCCTTGTGTTGAACAGGCTGGGCTAATGATGGCTTTATTGCTCCCTGAGGGTTTTCAGGGAAACAGGTAGGACAGGAGGATGTCACTTGATCAATGGTCTTGGACAGTCGTATTCCCTAAAATACCTTATTAATAAGGGTGGCTAAACATTTCTTCCCTAGATGAGTTGACTCATGGAAAGACTTAATAATTTTCTATTGTATATTCTAGGGTAGGATTAACAGTTCCTTGGCTGACTCGTTCTGAAGGGAGATGTTGAAACCCTTTCCATATTGCCCAAGACTGCTCTTCTTCAGTAATAGGGTGGAGTGGGTAGGGATACTCCAGGGACAAGAGCTCCTACAGTGCCTTGGCTACTGGGAGCTTGTACATGCTGAAGGGCTGCCTGCCTGGCATCGGCACCTGCCATACAATTGCCCTTGGCTATTTCAGAATTCCCTTTCTGATATCCCTTGCAATAAATGGCTGATATTTGCTGAGGCTTCTGAAGAGCCTCAAGAAGATCTAGGATTTGGGACCTGCATTTAATAGGGCTATTCTTAGAGGTGAGTGATCCCCTTTTCCCCAGATATCCTCTTTTAGTCTTACATGTTACACGAGCATGTAAGACTAAAAAGGCATATTTGAAACTTATGAAAATATTTGGCCTGTTTCCCTCTTGAAAGAAACTGCTGCCATCTGTGAACAAAATAATATCTGCATTGTCTAGGGGCCAATTGGAAAGATCAGGGTGAGGGTTAGAGGAGCTACACGCAGTCTCAGAGCAGGAAGGGAACAGTGAGTCTTCCTTGGAGTTGGGCAAGAGAGTGGCAGGATGTAAGGTCCCACAGGCAAAGACAGTAACATCAGGATTTTCTAAAAGTTGGACTTGGTATTTTAAGAGTCTATCATCTGACAGCCAGTAGTGGTCCTTAGTTTGTAGGAATTCTGGGATCTGATGACTAGTATATGCCTGAATTGGAGCCCCAAGAGTTAATTTAAAGGCCTTTTTTAAGAGAAGGCCCCAATAGCTCAAAAACAGGAAGGCTACCCATGGGCCACAGAGTCTAGCATTTTAGATATATAGGCCCTGGATTGGTGGTTATTGCCTAATTTCTGAGTGAGGTCCCGAGAGCTGTGTTCTCCCTTTCACGTGTGCACAGTTAAAAAGGTTTAGGATTAGGGAGTCCTAGGGCTGGGGCCTGAGTGAATAGGGTCTTAAATTGATTAAAAGCTGATTGTTGATTTTGTTTCTATTAGAAAGGGTCCAAATTTTCCTGGCCCTTAAGGCTATCATAAAAAGGCTGTGTAATGAGGCCATAATTAGGTATCCAGGTTAGGCCGAGTAAAGCCCTCAGTTGTTTCTGGGTGCTAGGTTCAGGAAGCTGGGTGGTGCCCTGGACTCTGCCTGGGGAAAGGCCCCATTTCCCAGGAGTAAGGACCAAGCCTAAATAATCTACTTTCTGCTTGACAAGGTGAGTCTTGGGCTTAAAAACTTTATATCCCCACATAGCTAAGAAATTTAATGTTTGAACAGCATGTCAGACAGTTTCTGATTTGGGGAGCAGGCAAGTAAATCAGCTACAAACTGAAGGAGTGCCCTGTTTTCTGGCTGTAAGTCAGTCAGATCCTCAGCCAGGGCCTGAGGGAATAAATGGAGGCTGTCTCTGAATCCCTGGGGTGAAACAGTCCAGGTTAGTTGTTGGGACCACCCTTCAGGGAGTGTCCATTTAAAAGCAAAAAGAAATTGAGACTTCACATCTAACAGATGCAAAAGAATGCCTCCCCAAAAGCTAACACAGTAAGCCGTGCAGAACATGTAGATGTTGTCCCTAGAAAAGTATATAGGTTGGGAACAACATGGTGTAGCAGAATTATGGCTTCATTAATAATTCTGAGGTCGTGGACTAGTCTATAGGAGTTGCCACTTTTTTCTGACCACTAATATAGAAGTACTACAAGGGAAATTAGTGGGTTTGAGTAACCCATGAGAAAGAAACTTAGAGAGTAGAGGATGGAGTCCAGCCCTTGCTTCAGACCTCAGGGGGTATTGTTTCTAGTGAGGAAACTCTGAGGGATTTTTAAGATTAATGAGGACTAGGGTAGCATTTTTAGCCCTGCCAGGGACCAGGTATCCCTGACCTCTGGGTTAATTTGACCCTCCCATATAGGAATAGGAGGGTTCAGATGGCTTTTAGTTTGTGTGACTAACATTTGGAGGGGAGGTCTTAAGATAGGAATCTCAGTTATAACTATTGTGGTTCCTATTAACTGGAGAAGGCTACTCCTGAGGAGAAGGGTTGGGCATTTAAGGACTACAAGAAAGGAATGAACAAAATAATATCTATCGCAGGGACAGCCCAAAGGAGGAGTGAAATTCTTAGTAGTGGTCTTTCCTACTACTCTTAGGATGGTACAGGATTGTGAGGATTGTTAGGAGTCTAGAGAAGGAAGTAAGGATAGAATAAGTGGCCCCAGTATCTAATAAGAAAGTTACTGTCCCACCTGCCACACCCATGCATACCCTGGGCTCCAGTCCAGTAATGGTGACCTCTTGAGGTGGGGCCAAATGGAGCAGGCAGCTTCAGTCCTGAGTTACGGTGACATCTACAAGGCAGTTGTGGCCTCAAGCCTGGGTGCCCTACGGTCCCAGGGACAGAGTGCCTTCTTGCACTTATAGCATAGTCTCTGAGGTGACTTGTCATGGTTTGGACATTACTTAGCCCAGTGCTCTGTCTTTTGTCATGTTAAACCCTTTGTGTCCTTAGTAGTGGACTTGGAAAGACCTGTGGAATGTGGCTGTCCTGCAAGGGCAGCCATAATTTGGGCATGCCTAACCTTCTCCCTTTTTTCCTTCTGAGCCCTGGCCTCCCTCTCTGTTGTGGGGCAGGACTGTGGACAGGAAGATGTCTGTGAAATGGCTTTTAGATGGCGTTGTGGTAGAGGTTAACTCACATTTGTCACACAGGTGCCCGCTGCCCCTTAAATAGAAGACTGCCTGTACACATGGGATCTCTGACCACCTGTCTAGGCATTTGCAAAAGACATCAAGTTGGAATATGGTATTGTGATCTAAGCTTCTGTGTATTGGTCAAGATTTCCCATCAACTAACTGATATTGAGGCCAAACAGTGTTGCAAGAAAATATTAGTCTTTCCTTTTTTAGGGAGCTCAAACTGCTACCAGTTGGAAAGGATACAGCCTAGTGGGGTTCCATCTGGGATGGACTCCTGATTTCCCACGTATTAAGAAAGAAACACCAGAAGGTTAGAGGGCCAATGTCTAGATCATAACTTGAGACTTGAGAATCTCCGCATCCTAGGACCCAAGACCATGCTTTATCCAGAACATATGTCTCCATTATGGACAGATGTAGAGATGTTTGGAAAGAGGAAATATCAGAAGGCTGGAAAGCATGCATCTGAGGTCATAGCCTGAGGTGCTCAGTGATCTGGAACCCAAGGCCCTGCTTTATCTAGACTGGATGTCTCCATTCTGGATGGATCCTTCCAGAATGTTTGTCCCTATTTTCCTTCAGCAAATAGGAGTTCCTTGACACAGCTGTTACCTGACTTTGTCTCTCAAGGGGTACCAGCAGGATCCAGAGAAGAGAACACTAGGTGTGGGGTGCCCCACAGGATGGGCAGTGGCCACCCCTCCCCTCCTCTGGATTTCTGGGAGCTGGGTGTCCCTGAGATGGCATAGGGCTTAAGACTGCGACTGACAAGTGAGCCTTTGTTTCTATTGTATGGTGGCCTTTGCTTTTCATTTGTGCTGTCTCAATTGTTAAACACATGGGTAGCTATTTCTATCAGTTGCTTCGTGGGTGAAAGTACTCCCAGACGTGCTCAGCCCTTTGCAGACTTGGGTTGAGGTTTGTGTACTTTTGCAAAGCCTGAGTTAATTGTCCCTGAACAAAAAAGGCAGATTTTATTCTTCCCCTCTTGTCATTCATTTATCCTAGTTCAATTGATTTAGTTAGGGTTCTGATCTGGGGATGAATTCCCCCTGGTTGATGTGTGCTGTTGAGTATGATGACCAGCTAATTTTTAGCATAAACCCTAGCAGATCTTCTTTGTGTTGTTCCCTCTCCACAGGGTAGCAGTGGGAAAGAACAACGGTAAATTTCTCCAAGTAAGGTCATTAATCAGTGGTTACAATTGACAAAGGATTTTGCTTTTTGTAACAACATCTTGAAACAATACTAAAAATTGTAAATGAAAATGTATTAGACTGTGGAATTTATTTGTCCCCAACTATCTATTTTACCTGGGGTTCCTATTGGGAAATAATGACTGGCTTTGGAAAATTAAAGGGAGTTCTTGGCTTTTTTATTTGTCATTAAAATTGGCATTGTCATTGGTTTATGTGCCTTTTCTTTCCTTTCTAATTTTTTAGTATTTTTCATTCCTATTTGCCTTTTGCGTTTCCCACTCCAATGCCCTTTCTTCCTACGTGTCTCTTTCCTTTATTCTTTCTCTCCACTTTTCACTTCCTCAATTCCTTCTTTTGTTCCCTCCACAATCTTTCTTCAGCTTGCATAGACCATCTGTGACTTACTGTGACTCCGTGAGGTACTCAGGCCCTCTGCACCATGTGAAGACCTTCTGCAACTTACATGGTCCTTCTGAAGGACCCAGCACTCTGAAGTTAGCATCGGAATTATAAATGAAAGTATATTAGAACTTAGCAGATTCTTGGAAGTCTTTGTATAATTTCCTTATTTGACAAAGCTTTCCATGTATCGTAAATGTATTAAATAAGCCTGATAGGTCTAGAATTTTCTCTTTTGTAAGAAGAATAAATCCTTGAGATACTTCAGGGGCCCTTTGAAATACCCTAAAGCCATTTCTATGTTAAGTAAAAGTCTTTTAAAATTTAAACCCTGGAAAGCTGGCCAAACATTTGATCTAAGGAGCAGAGTATGAAATGATACTTGACTATTTACTTAAAGTGATAATAAAAGACATATAACATCAATACGGGTTGACAAAACTTTAGTTCTTCGGATTGAGACACATGAATTTTCTTTGAATGTTAAGTATTTGATTAACCCACCATGACACATAGTTATTGTACTAAACAGAACCTTGGATTTTTAGGCAGATATAGGGAAAACTTTCCCCTATTTATCATAATAGAAAGAAACAATCAAATTTTGTAGTAGCTTATTTATGTAATTTCCTTTCAAGACTTTTATAAGCCTTCTTTTATTTGTATAGCCTTTCTGCAATATACAAAATCCTTTTTAGTTTGTTTCTTTTTAGTTCATTCGGGGCAAAACAGCTCTTTTCTCCCTTGGCAGATGCACACAGTGCTTAAAAGTGAGCTGTTTGATTGCCTCATAATCTTGACAACTGCAAGGAGGCTGGAGGAGAAGGGGGATCAGGCTGGGCGACCTGTAGCAGCTTCAGCCACCTCAGTTTTAAAGGTACACGTTTTTCCTTTGCACATTGAGGGTGGGGGAGTTATTGCTTCTGGGGCCAGTGAAACAAAGGAAAGACTTGGGGTGGAAGAAGCAATGGGAGAGAGCCTAGGCTGGCTGATTTGGCTCCTTAGAAAAATTATGGATAGGAAAGCTGTGAGCCAAGGCAGGAGGCTGTCTTCATTCACCTGGAAGTTAGAAAGAGGAGGTCCTGGAGACAGGATCAGAGGGTAACCCCAGTCAAGTTTCTGCTGCCCACAGCTCCCCTGGCTGCCAGTCTCCTTGGAACCCATAAAGTTTAGAGGAAACATCAGGTGTATGCTCGAGAAGGGGCAGGGAAAAGAGAGTAAGACATTTACTTGGCAAATGCAACACTGCACCTTGAGGGAGAGATGCAGCACGTTCATGATTTCAACTTAGTGTCCCCTGGCCATGGTGTAGAGGCAGAAAGGACGAGGGGATTTTGAGTAGTGGGTCAACGTGTGCTGTTTATGAGAAAGGCTCCCAAAGGCTGTTATGCCTTTGGTCATCTGCAGTTTTCTTACAGGTTTCTGTTTGGTTTTCCCCCTGGTTGTCTAAAACAGCCAGGGGGGCTTGGCGTGCTGGGTGACCAACCCTTATTTTGCATGTCCTTGGATAAGCCAAAGTTACATTACAGTGATGGGAGTTCCCTACGAGGACCCTGAACATTTAGGGATTGACCCCGGACACCTCCACGAGGCTCCTATTCACAAAAGGAAGCCCAAGAACTCGGACTGAGGGAGGATGTGCCTCTTCACTCTTCAGAGTCCAGGCGAACCTCAGCACTCATTTCAGATCTTACACTTGTTTCTACCTCAAAACACACATGCAGCATATCTGAATTCCTCTCCTCCACAGTGCTGTGGCATCTCCTGTAACCCTGAAGGTGACACAGGCAATAAAACATTGCTGTTACTCGGTGTGTTCTGGATGGCTGAAGATAAAGGGTGTGATTTGAGTCAGGCTACCAAAATATGGTAAGATGGTATGGATGCTGGGAGAGAGACCTGAGTCAAGAGGCTCTCTTCCCTGCCTTGGTTCTTGTCTTGCCCCCAGGAGAAAATTTCAAGCAAGAGACAAGCACATATGGTAGAAATGAAATAGCAAGTTTATTTATGAAATGCAGGAGCACAAAGCTGCAAGCAGGCACTCATAAAGTTGTTCGTAAGTTTGTTAATAAGTTTGTTCTGTACACTTGTGCTGAGGCTACAAGTGGGTACCTAGCTAATCTAACTATGCTGACTACTAGGGTTCAGGGATTGTATACTTCAGCTGGCTTCTAGGTTCTCTTTTCTTCCCTTTGGGAATAATGTACAGCTACAAAGCCTTTCTTTCTCAGTTAGTAAAGGTGCTTTGTTTTAGTGAAATTGTTACAGAGCCCCCCTTTCCCAGCAGAGGCCCCCCTCTTCCTCCTGTGCAAGTCCCACTTGTGATGTTCAGAACACCCGGCAATCTCAGTAAGATAGTTACAGAAGCCTCTTTCAGCACAGGCTCAAGGACTCCCCTTCTGCTGCACTATTTTGCTTGGAATGTTTGGGACACCTACCTGGCAATCTTATCAAACCAAGCTCAGGACTCCTGAGTTAATTGGTGAGGCATGTCTTCCTTTTGCTTCTGGCCTCCTGTACTAAATTGTTTTTAAAATTGTAATGGAGAGGGCCCTGCCTTTACTTTTCTTCTGGCTGCTCATTCCCAGCTGCTACCTGCCAGTTTCTCAACTGTGGATGGAAAATACTGTGTTAGATCTGCAACTGGGTGAATCCAACTGTAGAAAGATATACTTAAATTCTGACTGCCCAGGATTCACTGGCCCCATTCCCCTCATTGTTCAAAGGTCAGTGGTATTTACATGTATGTAATGTAAATCTTCGTGCCAGGCCACGTGCAAGGCTGTGACTTTAATACTATCATTTTTGTATTTCTATTGCATAGTCCCCAGAATATGGTGGATTCTCAATAACTATTCGTTAAATAGTAAATTATTGTTTCTTTCCATTTGAAATTTTTGTTATAAGTGAGACTATCATTGTATTTTCTCTTGGGAATAAATTAATTCACTCTCTATACCTTTCTGGATATAAAATACCATTTTTTCAATTGTTGATGCTAAATATAAAAGTAGAGATTTTGGCTAATTAAAGTGATAATCAAATGAGTTATGGAAAACATTTCACATGGCAGTTTACCTCATCACTATAGTTATGATTATATCATTACTTCTGTTCAAATTCTCTGTTTTATTTGCCTTCATGGCCTTTCCCTTTTTGAAATTAATGTTCCCTCCAGCTAGGTGTTTGAAAAATAGGGCATTTGTTGATATTGAGTTTAACGTCCACCCACATTTTCAATGTCAGTTTTGGCTGT
>VMDR010023273.1:0-15701 GCA_007922815.1 Macrotus californicus | reverse complement strand
AAATGGTAGGTAGAAGATAGACAGGGGGAGGTTAAGAATAGTATAAGAAATGTAGAAGCCAAAGAACTCATATATATGACCCATGGACATGAACTAAAGAGGGGGAGTGTGGGGGGAAGGGGTGTGCAGGGCAGGGGTTGGGGGGAGGAGATGGGACAACTGTAATAGTATAATCAATAAAATATATTTTAAAAAAATTTTTTTCAGTAAGGGTAGTGGGATAATGAACTATGCGTTCAAAAAAAAAATAAATTTAATTCTTTATCTCATGTAATATTCAAAAATAATCCCTGAAATAACTAAAGGTCTATTAAAAAAAAAACTTTTAACAGTGATAGATGCAAAAAAGCAATACAAAAAATCCAGAGCCTTAATAGAAAAAATTGATGGATTTGACTAGAAAACTAGAAACTTTTGTGCAGTAAACCAGCATAAATAAAAACAAGGGAAACACAACAGGCACAGAGATGTTTATGATATATTTAACAAAATGTTAATGCATATCATTGTAAAGGAAAACTCAAAAATTAATTTTTTAAAACACAAACAGGCAAAAAATTGACATAGTATTCAAAAGTCACAGACTGAGAGAAAAATTTCAGATACTAATAAGCATATGAATTTAACCACACAAGAACTCAGGAGCCACAAATTACAAAAATTATCAGACAACGTTTTGCGTATCAGACTGACGAAAGTTAGTCTGATAAAATCCAGTGCTGGCAAGGATGGGAGAAAATACCATTGGTAGGAGTGTACACTGACAGTTATTTTTGGAAGAATCTGGAGGTATATATAAAGATTTTAAACGTTCCCACACTAAGACTCAATAATCTCTCTCCTAGGTCTTTATTCTCCAACATTTTTGAAGAGTAATTTGGCAGTGATCCATCAAAACTTCAGTTCTCATTCTCTTGGACCCAACAATGCCATTTCTAAGGCACCCAGCCTGAGGCGCAGGCAAAGATAACCTTGGCAGCTCTCTATACAACAGCAAACTGACATGACCAAGGTCTGCCAATGGAAGAATGGCAGAAAAAACGAGAAAACAGGCAGCCATTAAAAACAAGGGGTTAAGTCTATGGCTAGTAACCTAGAATATATAACCGAAGTAAACATTAAAAAGACAAGTCACAGAAACTTTTATTTTTTATTAAAAATATGTGCACGTGCATACAGAGACATGACTTATGTACCTGCAGGAAGAAGAGCAGATGTGCACTAGCATGTTAACGGCGGTCACCTCCAGAGACGGAATTCAATAAAAGAAGGGAGATGCGTGTGATTTGGGAGGATCGTTATTTTATTTTACTTTACAGATATGAATTTTTTTAAGTGCTGAGACTGTGCTGATTTTTTTTTTTTACTCTTTTGGTATTTTTGCATTTTCTTTTGTTTTCTGTTTTTTAGGGGGGAAAATGTACCCCTCGAAGGAGAAAGATGAAAGACCAATGACAAAACTTTCCCATTAAGGCAGAAGAAGAAAGAAGAGGGGTGATGGCAAAAGCCAGTGCAGGAATGTGACAGAGGAGAACTAGGGGCACGCAGGGGCTAAATACCAAGGAATGTGAGCTTCCTGAGCAGAGAATGAGAATGAGGGGTGCAGAACGCTGTGGGGGGCCTGGGATGCCGCAGCCCGAAGAGCAGGTGCTGAGTAGCTGTGATGGAAGCTGGCTGCAAAGGGGATTAGGAAGCCTTTTTCCACCCTGCCTGTGCATCTTTGTAGAAACCAAGAAATGAGGGCCCTAAACTTCTTGAATTAGAAGCTTTGCTAATGACACCCAAACTCGGTACCTTTGAAGCACTCCTCAGATGATTGTGGTGCAGGCAAGGTTAAGAACCACTGAGTGACGGCATTGAGAGTATAATGAGCCAGGGAAGCTGAAGAGGGGAGATCATTCGTTCGCCACATTTGCCAGGCGAAGAAAGCAATGAATTAAATTGTAAAGCCACCAAAAGGGTTGGCGGAGATGAAGGAGTGCATCAGACAGAAAAGATGGAGGAAAAGGGAAGGGAAAAAAGCAACCTCATGTTTCTAGGCTTTCTGTTATTTGTCAGGCATATTACATATGCTATCACCATTATTATTCCCTTTATAGGTGATTGGTAATCACCATTATTATTTTTGAGGCATATATCACTGCATCCAATTTACTGTGAGACAAGTGAAGCTTCAGAAATCCAAATGAATAGTAAGGACCAAAACCCATGCCAGAGGCTGACCTTTTTTCCTCTGCATCTGGCAGTGGAGCAGTATTGGAGGCCGTAGGAGGGAGGGGCGCCAGGACTCAGCTGGAGGAATAGCTGGGAAAAAGGAGGAACACATCCATGGAGACAATGACAAGCCAGAGACAGGCAAGAGGGGACACGCATAAAGGTTGGAGTGTGTTAACACACAGAGACAGAGGCAGTGACAGAGCACTTTGGGGGCAGAGAAAAGAGGCTGAGGGCTTCCTTCATCCTCTCAGTAAAGCTGCAGCGTGATAAGTGACTGAGACGAATGCTGGTGGCCCAGGGACAGTGCCTGTGTGCTGCACAGCACAGCACAAAGCCAGCCTGGCCCTTGTCCCCCAGTGAGGTGTGGATTCGTCCCTCAACAACCACCCTCTCATCTGCAGGAAGCCAGGGGCACAGACAAGTAGAGCTGCCTGCAGCTAACTGGGATCACAAGGAGGAAAAGCAAGGTTTCTACCTTCCAAGAGCTGTCTAGAATTACCTAGAGTGATGTACTTTTTTCACCAGCTATTAAATCGTCTGATTAGAACAAGTCCAGAAAATGAAATGACCTTTTGCTTGGCAAAAATCATATAGAAATATTCTGCCACTGAAATCCCATGTCACCCAGGGATTTGGAAATTGAAAAGGGGTTGCATACCTTCGTGGCTACCCATGAAGGAATGAAAATATACATTAAAGAAGCATCTCCCATTAGTAAAAAGTCTAAGGTTTAATTGTACACGGCTATGTTATTGAACAGGAAGCATCAGGTGATTACACTTGTGCAGGTGACTCTGGGCTTCCAGCCCAAAGGGATCATCAAAGCATGCTGGGATTTTTAATGGCTTCCCGAGGCTTGGCAAGTGGCTGCTGTTGAATGTCATTTGCCAGTTATTCCAGAGAGGCAATCATTCAAAGACGGAAAGCCTGGCGTTTCAATATCATATTTGATGAGACTTGTCAACAAAAGTTTGCTGCCACCAACCCAAATGCCAACAGGTGACTCCAATCTGGACTGTGGGAGAGGAGAAAATGTGTGGATGAGCAGCGTGCGCACTCGAGCACATGAAGCCTCTGAAGGAAAGGGAAAGGGTACTTCCAGAAGACAAAGGGAAAGCCCGCTTTCACAGAGAAGGCTCCTGCCGGTCCTGATTGGTCCATATCTATGTAAAAGAGGAGTCCAAATTTACAGTCTGATTGGCCTAAACAGCACTGTCCACTGTCCTAATTGTTTGGAATCATGTGTTCTGATTGGTCATTATGAAACTGTTCTGATGCAGTGAAGATGAAGACAAAGCTATAGCTGTGCAAGTCTATCAAACCGGGAAGGTCTCAGCCCACTGGCTGAAAGAGAATTCCAGGGACTCCTTCATCACCGCCTGCAGAATCCCAGTCTGTGGCTTTCCCCTGTAGTGCAGCCCGAGTAAGGGGCCCTGTCAGCAAGGGCTTCTAGACTTTGATTATGAATTCAATCCCAATGAACCTCAAAGTCCTTCTTCACAGGTATATTTCTTCTTGGGGTCAACAACTCCATAGCCTTTGCCTAAAATATTTTCTTGGTGCCCCTCTGAGTTATGAAACAATCAAATGCAATATTAATGGTATCAGAGAGACACTAGCAATTGACCAACTGAGGGATGATGGTTTGATTCAGGGAACTGCAATTTGTTTCAGTATTTTTCTTTTGCAAGAGAAAAGGTGGTGGTTGTGCATGGTTTTGTTATTATAAAAAAAAAACATACAACCTTATTAGAGAAGATAAATTCTGTATCTGTGGAAAATAACAAAAGCATGAATTATTTAGGCACCACCAATATTTCTGTGTTATCCTCACATGGCAGAGAATAAGCACAGTGCCCTGGAAATCTGGGCTTTGTGATATCAAAAAAGAAAGCAAAACTTCCTTGGGTCACGGACTATTTTCCTTTGCCCTTTTCACTCTGACCTTTCCTTCTCCGGAAAGGTGAGATTCAAATCCCAGGAGCTTCCCTCATATGTTGTCAAGCTGCTGTTTAAAGTTATTCTGAAATAAGGAAATACCATTTGACACGGAGACACTCCACATCTCGGCTGTCAGGAGAACATCACCTTTGAGGTCACTGAATTTATTAAGCCATTCTTATTATTGTTTTGTCTATTTTCTGGTTCCGTCTCCGTGGCAGATGTGTAGCCCCTGATCATGCAAAGCCAATCTGGGGAGAATCTGTCATTTCTTCTGCACATCTTTGCTGCATTCCGGCTCCCCCAGCTGCCTCTCTCACCTTTAAAACTGGCAGGCTCTGGACATTCTGCACGCTGAAGAAAATCACTGTTTTGCCTCCAGCAAGGAACATAAATGTTGCAACACTGACTCCGCCCCTGATGTAGAAAGAGTGAACAAGTGCACCGAGTTGAGCTTCTGCTCACAAAGCCACCGGGCTGGGGACGGTGGGACCGAGGCTGAGATCCCGAGACAGCGCCTTCGGGGCTGAGCTCCCCCACCCCCGCCCCCTTCCCCCTTCTGCCTCGCTCCTCTCCGCCTTTCTGGATTTTACTGCCTGTTCGTGAAACAGCTTTCCACGCGGCGCATCTCCGCGTCCTGTTGCTGGAAGTGCTCACGGGCTGATATGGCAGACTTTGCTCCCCGACAAAAGTGAGTAGCTACAGCGGGCGCAGCCTGCGGCGCGCGCGTGCGACCAGGGGTGGCGCGGGCGGCGCGGGCGGCGCGGGCGGCGCGGGCGGTGCGGCACCAGGGCTGCGGGTTCGAGTTCGAGGCCGAGCGCCAGGGGCGAGCGAGGGCGGCCTCGGCTCGGGCTGCCCGAGAGCACGCAGGAACCCGCCGCAGCCGGCGGAGGGGCTGGGAAAACGGAGGCTTTTCCTTTGAATTGAATTTACTGGGGCGACGTTGGTTCGCTGAGCCGCACAGGTTTGGCTTTGACCGCGGGCAGCGTTTAGGTCCCTTCGCAGAGGAACTAAAAACACTGCTTCCCGCCCAGCTTTTACAACTGCACTCGTTCGCCTTTAAAAAAAAAAAAAAAAATCTTCAGATGCACCCTTGAGAATGAGTTTCGGCGTGACTGTGGAATTCTCAGAATGTAAATTATTTACGTCAAATTGAAAAAAATAAATAAAAAACGGGAGGGGAAGGGATTCAGACATGGTGATGGGTTGACCGCGGACTCGAGGGTTGAGAGGAGCACGGCGCGACCCCCGCCCCCGAGGGCAGTGGGGGTGGTGGCAGGTAAGCCGCCCGCTCCGGGCTGTGACCGCCGCAACCGCTGTCGCCCGTCCCCCGGAGCAGGGGGAGGCGGTTTGACTGGGGCCCAGGAATCCCGGCCCGAGGCGAGAGGAGTGCGGGGCCGAACGTCCTAGAGACAGAGGACGGGAAGTCACACAAACTCCGGGGGAGCCAGAGCGCGCGGTGCAGGGGCAGGAGAGCAGGGCTGGAATTCTCTACGAACAAGTCCTTTTAGTGACCTCTACCTGTATTCCGGGGAAGCAGCCCACGTTGCCCTAAATAACAGACAAGATAGGGTTTTCTGTGGTTGAGCTTGAAAAGGTTGCTGAGTGTCATTATCCATCTGGAGGGATTCATTTGTCTTCATTCATCACGTTGGCTGGCAAAGATTTCCCACCTGAGCCCCATGCTTCTTGGTTCGAGTGCTGCTAATCCTAGCCCTGCCCCGGGCTCGCAACCTTGGGCAAGACTCCTGTCTACTCTGGGCCTCAGTTTTCTTTGCAATATTTAGGAAATTAATCATTCCATATATAATATATGTCCTGTTAAACACTTGCGTGCATGTGTATGTGGGTATACGGGGTAAACGTGCTGAGTAGTGCCAGGAAGCAGTAAATGAAAATTAATTTTAGTGGTTCTTTAAGATTGGAAGTCACGGGTCCCTTTGAGAATTAGCTCTGAGTCCTCTTCCGGGGTTGGGTGGGGGAAATGTTCTTATGGAATGTACATAAAAATTTGCAAGCGATCCCTGATCATTCGTAGATACTCCCTGATGACCCTGCCTGAACACCAGGTGACCATCCCTTGTCTGAAGGAAGCCTTCCCTTGGAAGACCTCCCTCAAGACCAACCATGCAAGGCTCCCCTGGCTGTTGGGACGGTGAGGGTAAGAACAGCCTTCCCTGGGCCTGTAGTCAGCCTCCTCCTGTAAGTGAAAGCCTTACTTTTGGGAGCTCCCAGGGCACTGTTTCACAAGGGCTTCCCCAATCTCTGCCTCCTAAGGAGCCCTCCTCACAAACTCTCCTGATGACTTTCCTAAGGTACTGACCCTCATCCTTGGAGTTTTCAGTCCTAGAGATGGCACTGGAGAGCCACCTGCAGAAGGTCGCTGTCTGTCTCCAAGAGAGCTCTTTAGGTCACCTAGCTGGATGTGGGATAGTGGAGTCAAGACTTTATTTTGACATGAAGTGCCATTTGTTCCCCAGGGCATAGTAGAGATAGTCAATGTTGTTCTTTTGGACATCCACACCTTGTCTTTCAGGGACCAGGGGCTCAGGTTTCCTGGGACCTGGGTCTTCCACTGGCAATGCCTCCAAGTACCAGGGGACACATGGGGCTTTGCAGCCCAACAGACTGGGCTTCAATCTGGGCTCCCACACTTCAGCGAGTCACTTCTCTGGGCCTCACTTTTTCTGTCGGTAAAATGGGGAACAGTACTGCCTTTCTTGCACAGCTGACAGGAGAATGGAAGTCGTACTTATATAATACTGAGTCTGTCTGTAGTCAGTGAAAAACTGCTATTAATATTACTGTATGATTTTAAATAAGTGTTAAATAATTTCATGCTTTTTAGAGCAATATCTCTCCTACAGGGCTTATTTCAGTAGAAGGAGGAGTAAAATCAATTCTGGTCTAAATATTCTTAAAGATGAGTGGTGGGTTCAGAACAGAGTCGGGTGTGCTGCTTCACCTTCATCAGGCAGAGCACTCTGTGTTGCCAGCAGGTGAACTATGCTATGTCCATACTGGCAGGGACTCTTAACCCCTTTTCTTTCTCTTTTGGCCCATAATCTTGAACGCGAAACACCTAGCTCTTTGCCTATAGCCACAAACAACTGGACATGGAAACTGAAGTCTCCTGGCTGCATCCATCTGCAGATCCACCAGAAACTGTCCCTGTAGGGAGACAACTGTACTGTCATCTTTCAAAGCTTGGCATAGACTCAGCCAATTCTGTCTTTCCCTCTTGTTCTCCCTCTCTTCCATCCTGGCCCCTCAGTTGCAAGAAATTGGATAATGTAGAAATATGGGAAAGAAAGATTACAAGCTTAAAAGGAAGTGTGCTACCCTCGAAGTACCCATTTCAAAGATTGATCAGTATATTCTGGCAAGCATTCTTGCATGCAAAGATGACAATATTGATACTTACTATTCATTTAGCCTTTGAGCTGTACTAAACACTTTCTTACATAACCTCAATGAATTTTTATATCAGCATTGCAGGGTATGAATTATTATTTAAAGATTTACAGATAGAGAAACTGAGGCTTATAAAAATTTGCATAACTTGCCCAGGCTGCACAGCTGGTAAAAGGCAAAGGCTGGGATCTCAGCCCAGGCTTGACTGTCACTCTTTTTCCTGGTGCTGCCAAGCTCCAAATGTCAGAAAGTTGCATCATGCCAACCGGGTCCCAGTTCTTCTAAAGAGCAGGAATAGCCGAATCTTCTGGGTGGTTTTAAGTGGTGTGAACATACACTCTGCGTGTGATGCATGTTGATAGGCAGCAGCAATAAAACCACCTGTGGAGAGTAACCCCAACCCTTCCCAAATCCTGCTGTTAGACTCAAGATACCAAATCTCAAACTTCAGCATGTGAGAGGCTGGCTCTGATCCAGTGACTTCCCAGAGCAATGATTTGAGTAATTCTTTTAGGTTCAAAAGAGCTCTAGAATGTCCATTATCTCCTATCTTTACAGTCAGGGCACCATTTACGTTTACCTCTCTGGGTTAAGCATGCATTCATTCATGCATTCATTCATTCATTCATTCAAAACATGCTTGCTGAGCTCTGAATAAGACAGACAAGGTTCTGGCTCTTGTGAAGCTTCTCTGCCAGAGACAGTGACAGATAACAGACAGGGGAACAAATATATAAATAAGACAATTTCAGATCTTGATAAATGCTATGAAGAAAGTAAAGAGAGGCTGGGGACTAGAGTGTACCAGGGCTTGGAGGCAACTTAAATAAGGCAGCCAGAGAAGATTTCCATCAGTACTTCATGCTAACCCTGGGACTTAAACTTGCATAATAAGAGGGGGCCAGGCAGTGAAGGTGTGGGGAAAGGGCTGCCTCAGCAGAAGAAACCTCAAGGGAAAGATCCAGAAGTGGGCTACATGAAGCAGCAGAATTTCAAATACAATGAAATGGTCCCTTAGAAATCAAGTTGGGTTTTATCTGGGGGAAATGATTGTTTCAATGCTTATTATACTATTTTGAGCTGTGCTGTGGACTTTATACTTATTTAACCTCCTCAACAATGGTGAATTACAGCTCTTTTTGTCTTGATTTAATAGTTGAAGGAATCAAGACTCACAGAGGATATGCAGCGAGCCCCGGGTTACAAAGCTGGGATTTGAATCCCATGGTCTGTTTTGCTCCAAAGCCCCAAAACTTTTTGCTAACCTGGCATGTAGATTTTGAGAAAAATCTCTCTGAGGATTAATGAAAATATCAAAAGTATGTTAGGTAGGTAACTGTTGATTTGACAATGACTTCTATCTGATGCTCCAAATTCCAGTTCATGTGTCTCCATCTATCCGTTGCAATACACAGCACTAGCCACATGTGGCTATCGGATGCTTGAAATATGACTAGTCCAAACTGGGATGTGCTGAAAGAATAAACTACACCTTAGATTTCAAAGAACTAATCCCCAAAAACTCATACATTTTTAAATTGATTATATATTAGAATGACAATATTTAGATGTATTGGTTTAGATGAAATATATTCAACTTAATTTCATCTGTTTCCTTTAAATCTTTTAATGTGGCTGATAGAAAACAATAAATCATACTTGTGGCTCACATTATATTTCCATTGATCAGCATTGGGATAGAATAATAATTCAACAAAGATATGGTAAGAAATTCTTCCTCCTTCTTCCTCACGTAACTTTTTCTCAGTTCTTACTCAGACTCCATGCCAAGTCTGTCCTCAAATTCAGTCATTCAGTGAAGCAGTGACCAAGAGAAAAAGAGGCCCCTCTATGCTCACCCCCTACCTCATTCTTCTGCTGGACAGATGATAATTTGTAGCCTACTTTATCAGGTCACTATAGTGACATTCGTTGTCACCCATCCTCTTACTCAGGCAAATCTCAAGCAACGTTCAAACATCCTATGACCAAAGGGTCATTTTGAATCTGAGTTTATAGTTTTCACTTTAAATCACTTCCCAGGCCCATGCCTCTGTCATTCATGGAGCTTCATAAAGTCAGACCAGGGGTCAGCCAGGGCTCCTTGTTTGTATGTGAAATTCATGACGTAAGTCATCTCACTGTGGTGACAAATGTTTCTTCCTCTCTGTCCTTTTGCTTAAAACAGTTTGAACAAGACACAGCCCAGTTTCCAGAAGGGCTGCTCCAAGGACATCACAGAGAGCCAGTTGGGTTTCCTATGTCCACTAGCTAAAGTGGCCCTTGAGTATGTCAGTAAAGTAAAGATCTGATTTGTTCTGGTAGTTTTATTTCTTCCAAAGGCGAAAGCAGTCAGATTCTGGTATTGTTAGAGGAAGGCTCTGGCCTGGCGTATCAGAGGCCTGGATTCTACTTTTGTCTACTGGATTGTGTGTTACCCTTACCCTCCTTCCTCTAACAATCCTGTAGTGAGCTTGGAGTTGATGAGGTAATGCCACGTCTTTCTCTAGTGCTGCTGGAGAAATGTGCCATAAACATATGGGCTATGGCTGTCACTGATAACCTGTAGACATTTGCCTGCCGGGAAAGCTTCCTTCCTGTGGCTACAGCTGAAGCACTGTACAAGATGCTCTTTGCAAAATACAAGTAGCATTTGTTCATTTCCACTTGAAATCGAAATCTGGAGCGAAATGGCAGTAAGAAGCTAATAAGAATGAACTTTCATGTATCTGCATCTACAGTAACACATTTTTCAGCATCTTCTAAGCCAAGAAATCAGTGCTAGATTCCGTGGGGACAATAAGTGACTAATCAAACCAAGTCCTTTCTTCTGGAGGAACACGTTACCTATTTGGGAAGCTGGGAATAAACATAAAACACCAGGAACAATGTAGGATAACATTCAATGTTACATGCATGACACACTTAGAGTTTGGAGATTCTGGGGGACTGTGTGCGCTGAGCCCTAAAGTACATTAAGAAAAACATAGCAAGAGATGGCCACTGAAGCATGGGAGGCTAAGCCAAAGACAAATGGAGATGGGAACAGAGGTCACCCAAGTAAGGAGAGATGCTCAAGTGGCATGCATGTGGAAATGTGTGGGGAGTGTTGGGTGATGTGAAAAAGAACAGCCAGAGCTCTGGCTGATGTGGCTCAGTGGACTGAGTGCTGGCGTGCAAACTGAAAGGTTGCCGGTTTGATTCCCAGTCAGGGCACATGCCTGGGTTGTGGGCCAGGTCCCCAGCAGGGGGTGCACAAGAGGCAATGGATCAATGTTTCTCTCTCTCTCTCTTTCTCCCTCCTTTTCCCTCTCTCTAAAAATAAATAAATAACATATTTTTTTTTTAAGAAAGAAAAAGAAGACTTGGAATCAGGGAAGCTTTTAAAAACTATTGATGCCTCTACTCTATCTCCAGAGTTTTTATTTAATCCTTTCAGGAATGGGCAGGGGGAGGAATATTCTTGTTGTTTAATTCCCCAGAATATCCTGATGTGAAGCTAGAGTTGAAAATCACTGAGCAAAAACACCAGGTCTTTAGATCATAATCATAGGAAATAAAACCAAAAGGGTAATTTTTTAAAGAGAGCACAATGGACAGTCAAGACGCGTGGTCTTTACTTTATGGAAATTTTATATACACATATATCCTTACGTAGTCTTTTTAATTTACAGATAGTGTTTGCAGCGATTCCATCAACTTGGATGTTGTAAATAAAAGGTGTAACTAGCTGCCTGTCCCCTTACATTGTGTGATTTGTGGGTGTGCTGTAGTGAATCTGAGCGAAGTGTGAAGCAACTGGTGTCTCACAGCTGCTTGTATCGACTGGGCTTTGTGTCATTGCAAAGGGCTTTGTTATCATGCCCATGAGTGCCAACAGAAGCTACTTTGTTGCAATCTCTCATCTTCCCTCACTTCTCCAACTTTACAAATTAGGAAATGGGGTTTAATTACTTGCCTTGGGCCTTGAGCTTGCTGGCAACAGAGGTGAGATTAGAATTTTCAGCTACTGAATTCCCCGTATCTTCTTTGGCTTCCAAAGAAAGTGTGCTCAGTCTCCTGTTAGAGAAGATTCTGTACCTGGCAATTTATTTCTTCAATAAATGAATTAGTGTTACGGACAAGTAGGTGAAAGATTACTGGTCTGGCTGAGCTGCCAACACCGCGATGATGAGTGTCAGGAGCCGGTCTGCAGGAGCCGCGGACCGAGCTGCAGAGTTTCCTTCTGTGAGTTTCCATTCCAGCGAATGAAAGCTTACCATCCACCCCTCTGGGAGGGGAAGGCTCCCTAATCCCAGAGCTTTCGAGCTTTTCTGATTTCTCTTGTCTGAAGCTTCTGTTCACTGAGTGCTGATTTTTGTTACACACCTGAAAAAAAAAAGAAAAAAAAAAAAAAGAGAAGAAAGCCCAGCAATTTTTTACAGCTATGTTTTAAAAGAATTCTTTATATGTCTTGGGAGTCTCTGGGTTTGTTGCCAGTAGTGAGGGTGGGAGATCTTTGTGATGGGTAGTGGGAAAGAGCCTTGGTGCTACGGCCTCTTTAGGACAAAAAGGTCAATTTTGTGCCACCACCAAATGGCTATTTTCTTTCCCTCCATCTTGCAGTTTGTTACCGATTGAAGAACAGTTTCCCATACCTTTAGCTATATCTAAAAAGCAAGGCTCCACACCGATGACATGTAAGAATCACCTTGGGCGCTTTGAAAAATGCACTGCCCAGGCCCTGCCAGAGACCCCTTGAATCAAGATGCTAAAAATGAGTCCTGGGCATCGTTCGTGTTCATGACGGTTAGGAGCTGATGTCCCCGCTCAGCTAAGACCCAAATCTTAACTACTTATTCCTGTCTCTTGCTTTAGGTGGCATGGACCCCAGAGAACCATCCAAACCATATTTCTCTTGGGTAGCCACATCACCATTCTACTCTTTAGAAAGCCTGGTTTCCAGCATAAAACTAAGTTCTCTGCTTATATAATCTCACCCCACACTCAGAGGGGCCCTGCATAGCCTCATGACTAAAGTCTGTATATGTGCACTTTGGAAATCAGGTTGAAACTTGATAATTATGAGATTGAAAGATAAAGATTAAGCCTCCCTGCCACCCATGCATTAAATTTTCCAGTTGCTATGTTGATCTTTAGTTAACCAACCCTTGCTTCCTTTTCTCAGACATTTTAAAGCCAATTAACTTCATTCCTGTTCACACCCTTATTAAAAATATAATTAAAGCTGTATTCTCCAGAGACTGTCATTGAGTAGACTTTACAAGGTGAATTGACCAAGAACTAACTAGGTTGTATAAAACCCTCTCAGTCCCAGCAAACTGGCCGGGTTGCAGAGGCTTCCAGCATCAGACTGGGCTTAGGGGAGTCATGAATTTTGGTTTTGAAAGGGCCAATTACAGGTCACCCCAAATATAGAAGAACCTAGGATATGGGAAATGATTCTAGAATCAATCTGAGAATAGTTATCCAGGGCCCAGTTAAGTCTAAGACTCCAAACTTTCTCAAAAAGTTGTATTGCTGTCAAAAAGCAGCTAGGTTTTTTGTACCAAATTGGGAGGGAGGGGATAAGGCACCTCTGTGCTCTTCTAGGTCCTAAAATGACAGGGTTAGAAGAAGATAAGAAGTTGTTAAGGAGATCGCAGAGAGGACGTGGACAAAGGTCTGCTGTGAGCCGAGCATCATGGGTGTTGGCAATTCCGTATTCACTCAGCTAATGTTTATGGAGGGTCTGCTCTGCGCCGGGGAGCATTACAGGAGCTGGAGAGAGAGTGACCACGTTACTGCTGCCGTGGAAACATCCTCACTGAGAAACAGATAAATAAAATTGAATGTTAGTGCTCTAAAAAAATAATGAAGTGAGGTGAGGGGAAAAGAATAGTGTCTAATGAGGGCTGCTTTGAAGAGGCTTACAAGTTGCTCTGTCTGAGAAGGTGGCCTCTGAGCCAGCACATCGATTTTAAAGAGAAAGCCACGCAGAGATCAGGAAGGGAGAAGGCAGAGGGAAGAGCAAGAGCGAAAGCCCTGAGGTTGGAGTTCGGAAAGTAGAAAGGAGAACAGTGTGGCTGGACCTCAGGGAGGAGGCGGCCTAGAGGCCGTGGGATGGAGTGAGGCTTGTATTTTGAGGAAATCAGTTTTAAGTAGGGAAGGAGCATGTTTTACATTGCATTTTAGAGATGGCCCAGGCTTCTGTGTCAAGAATGGATGAGAGACTGGAAGCAGAGGGAGAAGTTGGGGGGCCAATCAGGAGGACGGCACGAGATGTGGGTGGGTCCACGAGGAGGGGAGCAGAGGGGTAGCGCTATTGGAATCCGGAGCAAATTTGAAGGTGGGGCCTTGGGGACCTTCAGATGGATGAGGCCAATAAAAGTGACAGCAGACCTTGTCCTGTCTGAGATCATTCTCCTGCCCCTTCCTGACTTGAGCCACTGGTCATGAACCCAAATGGAACGACCTCAGGTGTTCCTCGGAAACATGAGGGACTTTGACCTTAACTT
The DNA here is from genome assembly GCA_007922815.1 of Macrotus californicus. NCBI lineage: Eukaryota > Metazoa > Chordata > Mammalia > Chiroptera > Phyllostomidae > Macrotus > Macrotus californicus. The sequence goes on along the minus strand of VMDR010023273.1, from coordinate 1,632 downwards.
GTTTAAGAAAAAAAAAATAAAAAAAACTTTGTCCAAGGCAACATAACTGTTTATTGTTTGCTGCTTTTTATCTCCTAACTATAAAAATTCCATCCTGTCTCATAAGACCATTCCTAGGGGCTTTGTTGTTTCTGATGACTGTGCTTTTTATAGGTGCCGAAATGTCACATTCCCGTGGTTAGTTTGTCTCTTCTCTGAGCATTTTGACAATTCATCTGAGTTTCCTGAGTCCTTCATGCTGTCAGATAGTTACACAGGCTTTTTGCAGTGGCCAGTTTTGCCATATAAATGCTAACAGCATCATAGCAAGCGTTCAGTGAGCACTTATTGTTTCAAGGCCTTGTTTTAAGAATTTCCCATTTTAGCCCTGGCTGGTGTGGCGGAGGGGATTGACTGCCGGCCTGCGAAGCAAAAGGTTGCCAGTTTGATTCCCAGTCAGAGCACACGCCTGGGTTGCGGGCCAGGTCCCCAGTAGGGGGCACTGGAGAGGCAACCGCACATCTTCTTCCTCCCTTCCCCTCTGTATAAAATAAATAAATAAAATCTTTTAAAAAAAGATTTTCACATTTTAACTCATTTCATCACCCCAGCCACCCTTTGAGTGGGTGCTTTTATTAATTTTTTTGTAAATAAGTAAACTGAGGCAAATAAAGAGATTCTGTCATTTGCTCGAGATCACACAGTGGCAAGGAACAAAACCAGGTTTGGAACTGAGTGCCTCTGCAAAGCTCCAGGTTCGTCGTCACTAAGCTGTGCCACTTCCCATCTGTCTCCTTCACACTCTTTCCTGTGTAACTAAAGCTGTTATCTTCAGATTTAGACTTGTTCCCTCTGAAGAAACCCCAAGGCACCACTAGGAGGCAATTCTACTGGGCAGGGTCTCCGGCAATGGGACTGGAGGGGAAAGGACATCATTTAGAGTCTGGGCAATGTGGCCCCTTTCCAGGAGGGCCTCCCATCTGAACGCCCCGCCATCTGCCAAGGTAGGAGAATGAACCCCACCTAGGGAGCTGGCTGTACAAGGTTGGTAATGACAGAGGACTCTTCATGAAATGCCCCCTCTTCTGCCCACTGCTAAGTTGCTGTGCTGTACCCACCTGCCTGTCTCTTCTCGCAAGACTGCAGAAGTCAGTTATTCAATAGCTGTGCAGTGAAATCTGGCTGCACTCCGGGGTCACTTGAGCCTGGCCTTTAGAAGCCAACAAAAAGAGTCATTAACTCATTTGTTATTACATTTCTGCTTTAAAAATATTGAAGATTCTCTCCAGAGTTTCATTATTAGAAGTGAGAAAAGCCTGGGGCACGCAATAGTTCCTGTCATCTCTCTGCCTTTCTCTGTATATCTGCTTTCAGAAAATTCTTCTCCCATAATCAGCATACCAGGACGGACCTTCTCCCCTTCCTAGTGGTAGTAATGACAGTGAACCGAACAGAACTGAGGTTTCTACAAAGAAACTCATTAAGGTTTCTTTAACTCCATTAATGAATTCTTCAGCAATGATTATAAAAAGGCAGTACTTGTGATGATTCATCTTCTGTTCTATAAGTTCTAACTTGTTATATGTCAACTGAGTCGAAGGCTTTTTTTTTTGCTGCATAGGCTAATTTTTCATAGCTATTTGGCATGGCTTC
>VMDR010023272.1:0-15699 GCA_007922815.1 Macrotus californicus | reverse complement strand
TATGAACCAACCATATCAAAGTTAATCTTCAAAGTTTAATATTTTCTGTAATATAGAATTAAATTTTAAATAAAGAGGGGGAGGAGGAAAATTATTTAGCCAAAATATAAAATTTACCATCTTTAAAATTACAACACAAAGGGATATTACCATTCAACATCATATAATTTCCTGAGAGCAGTACAATTATTCTGAAAGTATTAATCAGTTACAGGCAACTCTGCCTCAAGGGTTTGGCAATCCACTGAAAAATCAAGCTAATTTTTTCTTTTTTTTTTAATTACTAAGCCTGGGTTTTTAAAAAGATTTTATTTATTCATTTTTAGAGAGAGGGAAAGGGAGGGAGAAGGAGAGGAAGAGAAGTATCAATGTGTGGTTGCCTCTCACGCACCCCCTACTAGGGACCTGGCCCACAACCCAAGCACGTGCGCTGACTGGGAAACAAACTGGTGACCCTTTGGTTTGCAGGCTGGCACTCAATCCACTGAGCCACACTAGCCAGGGCCAAGCTAACTTTCATAATGATAGCTTATTACAGGAACTGAGTATATATACCCTTATTGCTAAATTACTTGAAGCTTTATTTTACAAGATATTTCTCCAAAGACTTGTAATTTAAGAGTCAATGCCCTGACCAGTGTGACTCAGTTGGCTGGCCCACAAAGTGAAAGATTGCAGGTTGATTTCTGGTCAGGGCACATGCCTAGATTACAGGTTTCTCCCAGCGGGGCACATGCGAGAGGCAACTGATCCATGTTTCTCTCTCACATCGATGTTTCTCTCCCTCTCTTTCTCCCACCCTTACCCTGTCTCTAAAAATAAATAAATAAAATCTTTAAAAAAGAGAGTCAATACAAAAACCAAGTCATATATCTTCCACATCCACACCCATTATAAAAGCAGAAAGTATCACTAATAATGTGATGGGAAGGATTGAGAGTCCTGAGGCCTGTGTTTAGTTCCAGGTTTATTTTCAATTACTTTAATCAATCAGACTGACATGCCACTTACTTTTCCAAGCCTGGGTTTCTCAAAAATATGTTCTGTAAAAAACTATAATTATATGTTCAAGATGAAATAAAATAGCTATGGGGGATTTCTGAAAGCAGGAGAACAATAAGGGCAGTAATGTTGGTCAAGCAAGTTTTTTAATAATTTCTCCTAGTAATATAAGCAAAGAAAGAGGAGAAAGGAAGAAACTAACAATGATCAAGAATCTGCTTTGTCGTAGACACTGTGTTAGACACTGTGCTTTATATATACTGTTTCATTTAATCCTCACAATACTCTTATAAGGAAGGAACCATAACCCATTCTCAGCAACGGATGAGGAATGAGGCTCAAAGGGGAAATAACTTCCCAACATCACAGAGCATTAAGTGGCAGAATCAGGATTCAACCCCCACCTCTCTCATTCTTCTTGCAGAAACATCAAGTCCTGGCCTTTCCAATGGCTAAACTTCTCCAACATTACTTCTGTCCAACTTTATCTAGCCTCATAAATGTACACCAGCATCTGTTTTTTTAATATTTCAAGTATAAAAAGTACTTCCCAAAAAGAATTTCCCAATATGCTTCTCTCTAAATTTGCCTGGTTAAACCTTGCGATTGTCATTCATTCCTTCATTCCTCCAAAAGCCATTGGGAAGAAGGCTCTAGAAACTAAATGTGACCTTTGTCCTCAGGGGCGCACAAGACTGTGTGAGCACAAGGTGCATCCCTGGGCTATGGACTGCTAAAGTATTAAAATATGTCTTCATTTATGCTTAACCTGGGCAGCTGACAACATGAACAGGTGAGCCTCAGAATTTAGACAAAATTCTCTGAGAGGCTCTGTGGAGGTATTAAAATCCAGGATATGCTATGTCCTGTACAGAACAGTACATCACAGTCTTGAGCTTAGGGATATAGCATATATTTCCTAAAGCAGCACAACATCAATGTAAATGTAAATACCACCAAAATTTTCTAATTAACTCAAAATTGCCACGATCATCATTACAATTAAATTATTGTGGTGAGATGTTTAATTACTACATTTTCCTGGGAGCAGGGGCAACTTTGCTAGTGTTAGGGAAATCATACTAAGTATCATAATCCTATCAGTTTCACAGACTTAATGTTTGACCATGTACCACAAAATTATAAAGAGTATATACTAATAAGTCTAAAAGCTAAAGCAGGTGTAATCACTAACAATTAACTAGCTCAATCTGTTATAATATCTCTATCAGACTTAAGAACCTTGTGGCTGACTCCAAAATACAAAGATCACAAGAAGAGCAGCAGTGGGATAGTTCTCATACCTTATGACATGTACTCAACTTGCCTAATCATGAAGTAGACATATTAACAGTTTTGTTCTAATTGTATGGATTCTGCTTTAAAGGAATATAAATATAGATCAACTACATTTCATTTTAGTCATTACTCCAGAGGGTGTCAAAAAAAATTAGATACTTCAAATAGTAATATGGAAAGTTATTCTATCAATGTACTGAAGCACCGCTAATAGGTAAGACTCTTCAATGGCGTCCTCAACACAGGCCATCCTGGATAGGCATGTAAGCATTCAGCAATGATTAACTAAATATCTTAAGGAAAGAGTATTCTAGTGTTTTTTCTTCCCAAGTTTCTGTGCACCACTTAAATGAAGCATCCCAAGAAAAGATGCTAAGAAAAAGCTAAACAATATGTTAATTCTCATGTTAAAAACAAAACATCACACAAAAAACATATATACCCTGTAAGGCAAAATAGGTACAACATGACTACAATATTTTAAAATATAATATATACAGAAAGAGTATATATAAAAACAAAATGTATTTCTCTGGAGAGATTAAAGGTGACATGTTCTTTCTCTGTATTGTTTAAATATATTCCAAATTTCTACAACAAATATTTTGTGACCAAAAAATAAACAAATATTTTAAATGAAAATAAAAGCTTGGTTACTTGAATGATGTTTACCCTAAGCTGTTAAAAGTTTTAAAAGGGGAGTTCCAGCCAAGATGGAGGTGTAGGTAGAAACCCTTCGCTTCCTTGCACAACAAAAAGGAGGGTAACTACCAATCTAAAGTCAATAAACAACCAGAACTGCCAGAATATCAAACTGCATGGAACTCCGACAACCAAGGAATTAAAGAAAAAAAACAATCAGAACAACCAGACCAGTAAGAACCCACCAGGCTGCATGGGCAGGCCGGCTGAGAAAAGCCACTGCTAGGCAGTGGACTGTGCAGGTGGAGCTAGCTGGGAGGAGGTGGTGTACCACACAGGAGGGGCTGGCTGAAGGAGAAACTGAGACTAGAACTGACTATGGACTATGGCAGTTGCCAGTCTCACACAAGAGTTCATGGGAAAGTGGGCTAGAGACAAGCAGGCGAGCTGTATTGTTCCCTCTCTGGCCACTCCCCAACAGGCAACACCAAAGCACAGCAAAGATGGTTGTCCTGCCAGGGTGAATACCTAAGGCCTTGCCCCCTTGCAACTTATCAGGTGTGCCAAGACAAAGAAATATGGCCCAAATGAAAGAACAGAGCAAAACTTCAGAAAGAGAGCTAAGTAATAAGGAGATAGCCAACCTATCTGGTGGAGAATTTAAAGCCCTGGTAATCAAAATGTTCACAGAACTGATTGAGCTTGGTCGAAAAATGAAAAAAACAAATGAAGGATACCCAAAGTGAAATAAAGCAAAATATTCAGGGAACCAACAGTGATAGGAAGGAAACCAGTACTCAAAGCAACTATTTGTAACAAAAGGGAAAAGTAAACATCCAACCAGAACAGAATGAAGAAACAAGAATTCAAAAAAGTGAAGAGACTTACGAACCTCTGGGACAACCTGAAATGTTCCAATATCCGAATCATAGGGGTGCCAGAAGGAGAACAAGAGCAAGAAATTGAAAACTTATTTGAACAAATAATGAAGGAGAACTTCCCCGATCTGGCAAAGGAAACAGACTTCCAGGAAGCCCAGAGAGTCCCAAAGAAGTTCACCCAAAGAGGAACACACCAAGGCACATCATAATTACATTACCCAAGATTAAAGACAAAGAGAAAATGCTAAAAGAAGCAAGGGAAAAGGAGAGAGTTACCTACAAAGGAATGTCCATTAGAATATCAGCTGGTTTCTCCAAAGAAACCTTGCAGGCAAGAAGGGGCTGGAAAGAAGTATTACAAGTCATGAAAGGCAAGGACCTACATCCAAGATTACTCTATCCAGCAACGCTATCATTTAGAATGGAAGGGCAGATCAAGTGCTTCCCAGATAAGGTAAAGTTCAAGGAGTTCATCATCACCAAGCCATTATTATATGAAAGGCTAAAGGGATTTATCTAAGAAAAAGATAAAAAATATGAACAATAAAATGACAACAAACTCACAACTATCAACAAATGAACCTAAAAGAAAAGAAAAACAACGAAAACAAAAACTAAGCAAACAACTAAAACAGGAACAGAATCAGAGAAATGGACATCACATGGAGGAATTTCAGTGGGAAGCAGGGTAGGCGGAAGGGAGGAGTGGGGGAAAAGGTACAGGGAAGAAGAAGTATAATTGGTAGGCATAAAATAGACGGGGAGAGATAAAAAATGGTATAGGAAACAAAGGACTCAAAGAATTTATATGCACAACCCATGGACATGAACTACAGGGGTGGGGAATGCTGGAGGGTTGAGGGAGGCAGGGCCGAGGGAGGATAAAGTGAGAAAAATTAGGAAAACTGTAATAGCATAATAAAAATACTTTAAAAAAAGTTTTAAAAGGTGTTCTTGCATAAAATTCACAATCTACAGTGGCAGGGTGTTCCAGGCAAATCAGGAAAAATAAATTATTAATATAAAATTAAATGTAGAAAATGCAAATGTAAAATGATGCAGCCAATGTAGAAGACATTACCATAGTTCCTCAAAAGATTAAACATAAAACTACTGTGATCCAGCAATTCCACTTCTAGTATATACCCAAAAGAACTGAAAGCAGGGACACGATCATATAGTTGTACATCAATGTTCATAGCAACATTATTCACAATAGCCAAAAGGTGGAAAACCCAAAAATCTATTGACAGATGAACAGCATCTGAATAATATTCTAAATATGTAGATAGCACATGGATAAACAAAATGTGTTATCTACATACAATAGAATATTATTCAGCCTTAAAAATGAAATTCTGACACATGCTACAACAGGGATAAACCTTGAAGACATTATGCTAAGTGAGCTAAGCCAGACACAAAAGGACAAAAATTGTATGATTTCATTTATATGAGGCACCTAGCCAAATTTACAGAGACAGAAAATCTCTATGAACAATAAGACAAGTGCATGATAATATGAATAAAATAATAGCACATTAATTCTTTTTGTGACAATGACCCCAAATACTAAGAATACTGGGGGAAAGTCACAAAGAACAATATAATGATGGTCCTTGTCTCTTGAGGAGCTTAAGATCCTAGTAAGTGGAAACCTAGAATGCAAATGTAAGAGGAATAACTAAGCAAATGATGGGATACAACATGTAAATATATAGTTCATGTGATACATGTTAATATGTAAATGGAAAAAATTATATGTACAACAGTTACAACTATATAAAAATTATATATCCCAGAAAACTGTTTTGTGAAATACAAGAAATCAAATTCTCAGTATTCTAGCAGATGTTAAAATATAAGCATTACCTCAGTGAATATCATCCCATTTCCTGCAGGAAGAAGTGTTATTCACAGCCTTCTTCCTTTTTCACCAATAGAAGTTCCCACGTGAGCACACAAGACTTAAGGGTGTGGTCATCTTTTTTCTATTTCTGAATACATTATATTTCAATTCTAGAAAAATACTTTCAAATGGAGTTCTAGGGTTTGGGGTAAACTCTTGGGGTACAACTTTATAAGTTGTTATGTCATACACATATGCTACAGCAAAGGCAATTAAAAAAAACCTCTCAGGTTACAGAAGAGTCGAATGTTACACTTACCAATCTCTTCTGATGAGCTTTTTGAAACTAATCAGATGCTACACCACTGATTTAGACACAAAATGTTATTTCCCAGGTCCGGAAAAGCCTCTAAGATAGAATCAGTTTCAAGTCTTTAAGTAAAAATCCACTTTAAAAATTACTTCACCTTTTCTATGGCATAAGTATTGCAAAGAAGCCAAGTTTCAGAGATTTGCTGAGATAGTAATGCTGTTACTACCCCTGCTGCTAGAACAACTGTCATCCACTTCCCTTTTCTGCAAACCAACCATACTAAGAGAATGAAAGAGAAAGAATGTCCTGAATACTTGACAACTTTCACAAAGACTAAGGGACTCTTGAGAATGTAACACTCTCCAAAAGATTTCATAAAGATGCAGCTGTATACGTGACAAAGTTAGCCCACCTTCATTTAAAAACAGCATCACTGCTGTTTTAGAATTTCCTAATCCTCACAGTGACTGCGCTTTGTCTCATTATTTTTGTTCAAATTCATCACTTATTTAAGAGAACAACTGTCACTTCCACTGCCAGTAACTTACTTGATTGAAGTATAATTTGCAATTATGGCCTCTGGAAGCAATTCTTTAGCCCCATCATCCAAGGGACCATTTTCATTTCATTGCACAGAAACTTTAAGTGATTCCAGGATATAAGAAATCTGATAGTTTATTGTAAATGAAGAAATAATTCTCCTGAAGCCGTGTGTTCAGGTTAGGAAAGCAAACAACCCAAAGGTCAGTAGTATTAGCAGTAAAAAAAATAACATATCCTGGGTTGTGAAGCCGACTGTGTGATCTTACAGAATTGCTTTTATGAGATACTTTTATTTGTAAAATGAACCAGAAAAAAGCTACCATATTCAAAATAACTGTCTTTCAATTTTTTTTAAATTACTTTATTGTTGTTCAATTACAGTTGTCTGCATTTTCCTCCCACCACTCCCCCCACCCCACCCCAGCCAATCCCACCTCCCTCCCTTGCTCCCACCCTCCCCCTTGGTTATGTCCATGTGTCCTTAATAGTGGTTCCTGAAAACCCTTCCCCTCACTGTCCCCTCCCCTGTCCCCTCTGGTTATTGTTAGATTGTTCTCAATTTCAATGTCTCTGGTTACATTTTGTTTGCTTTTTTCTTTTGTTGATTATGTTCCAGTTAAAGGTGAGATCATATGGTATTTGTCCCTCACCACCTGGCTTATTTCACTTAGCATAATTTTTGTTGTGCCCAGCACACAAGGTTCACAAAACAAACCACAGTAAAATAGATGGGGCAAGAAGTTAAAGAAATGAACTGAACACAATAATACATCATTTTATTTTTTCTAACAAATCCAAGGCTAGAATGGAGGGGCCCAAGTTCAAAGTTTTTTATGATATCATCATGAATCTCTTCTATATATCTCTAGTCTCTGTTGTAAGAAAAATACCAAACATAACCTGTGATGGCCTAAGCCAAACTAAAATTCAGCAATGGACATGCAGAACCATAGTATACTCATTTCAATAAATGTTTACTGAGTGTCCTCTAGGTAAACAGAGCACAGAGCCAACACTACCACCACCTGGTTCCCCAGTGTAACTTACATGAGGTCAGGGGGTCTAGACACTTAAACAGATGCTCACCACAATGAGGCCAGTACTCTAATGGGGAGGTCTGGATGCTCGAGAAGCATAAGAATTGAGAAGTGTCAACTACCTGAAAAGAAGGCCGGCACCTAGAATAGTGAACTTACACCCAGGTAAAGGTCTGGTGGAGGAACTGAAAGAAATTCAACATGACTATGGCCAAAAAGCTTAGATTTTACCCTAAGAGAAATATGTAATCACTGAAGGAGCTTAAGCAGGGGAGTGGTATGATCAGATATATGTTAAAGATTATTATGGCTGAATGTAGAGACTAGATGGGGATGAAGAAGGAGTTGTTAGAGGGAGCCTCAGGTGGCTGCAGTAAGCCAGAAAAGAAAGAATGGAAGCCTATATACCAAGGAAGTGGAAATGGAGAAAAGTGGACAAGAGACAGTCCAGAGGATTCTATAACTGACTGAATGGGAGAAAGGAGCTAGATAAGGGAAAGGCAGAGCCAAGGATTACACACAGATGCTTGGCTTGATTAACTGAGTAAACTGCAATGATGCTGCTCACTACAACAGAGAATACAGCAAGTTTCTGGGGTAAATGAGGAATTATACTCTGGATATTTTAAGTTTTGCTACCTGTGGGATACCAAAGTAGACATGTCCAAAAAGAGATTTGGATTGGAGATTTGGAAATCTGGCATGAGATCGTGCAGGGGAAAGTGTATGGAGTAAGAGAAGAGGGTCTTGAAGTCTAAGAAACTCCAATAGCAAAGGGACAAGGACAGACACTCCATAGAAGAGACTGTGAAGAAAAAGGCAGAGTAGGAAGAAAACCAGGAGAAGAATGTCATGGAAGCCTAAGGGCATGAGCATCACACAAAGGTAGTGACAGTATAGAATGTTCCTGAGAAACCAAATAGGGTAAAGACTGAGAAATATCCACTGGATTTAATAAGACTTATTGACAACCTTTACAAGAGTTTCAGAGAGGCTGTGGGTGGACGAGGGCAGACTGCAGCAGGATGAGGAGCGAGGAGCGTGTGAAAGGTGAAGAGGAAACAACTTGTTCAAGAAGTCTGACTGTGAAGGCAAAAAGTGAAATAGGGTAGTAATTGTAAAATGGGTGGGAGTTGAAGGGCACATTTTGGGTGGTCTTTTTATTTTAAACATGTTAGATGAGAAAATGTTTAAATGTTCATGGGAAGGAGCCAATAAAAAGACAAAGGAGAGGACATAACTGAGGTTTCTGAGAAAGTAACAGGGAATGGGATCTGAAGCAAAATGTAGGTAAGCCGTAGAAAGGGGGGAAATCTTCCATTAAAACACAGGAGAAGGAGGAAAGGATGAAAATGGCTTTAATGGTTGGGGAGCAATTCCTTCCTTCCTTTCTCTTTCTCTCTCTGTCTGTCTGTCTCCATACACACACACATTCTGCTGAGTGAGTCTGCATTTTTTATTTCTACCAGCAATTTATGAGGGTTCCAATTTCTCCATAACATGACCAACACTTACTATTATCTTTCTTTTTATTACAGTCATTCTAGTGGGTGCGCAGTGGTATCTCATTGTGGTTTGATTTGTATTTGGGCACATTCTCTTTTGAGATCATCTACAGTGCCTGTGAAGAAAGAAAAAAAGTTTCCTGTTAAAAGTAAGAGGGGAGCTAGCAATAGAAAGTGGAATGAAGCAACAACAACAAAAAAGGTAGAGAAGTCTAAAGCAGCCACCAGGGAATAAGAGAAAGAGTTCTCACCAGGGAAACCTAAAAAGATGCTGAGACAGCCCAGTGGAAACTGGAAGACCGTAAGTATGAGTATCCTATCCATCTGACCTCCTGTGAGATTTTCTTCTCTAGGGAAGAGTTTCGTTTTGTTTTGTTTTAAACCAATCTAACCAGAATTGGAATGGGAAGCTTCTCTGAGGATTTTTTTCATTTAAAGGCAATGACAGAAGAGCTCCTGAAAAATCCACTGTTTTTATGTTTAAAATCCTGTAACATACACATTAGAAATGAGTTTGCTTTAGATTCACTCTCCTTAACCCTTGAGAACAAAGCACATATGTTCACTGCAGCAGATCTTACTGTAAGAACTTAAGCTACAATTATCAGGTGCTAAATTCATCAAATGACAAACTGCAACAAACATCACACATCTATCATTGAAATAATGGGTAATTCCGCCCTGGCTGGTGTAGCTCAGTGGCCTGAGTGCTGGCCTGCGAACCAAAATGTCCCCAGTTGGATTCCCAGTCAGGGCACATGTCTGGGTTGCAAGCCAGGTCCCCAGTTGGGGGCGTGTGAGAGGCAACTGATCCATGTATTTCTCACACAGTGATGTTTCTCTTCCTCTTTCCCTCTCCCTAAAAAAATAAGTAAATAAAATCTTTTTTAAAAATGTGTAATTCCTTTAAAACATGTCAGAGAATCATATCACAAACCATTAACAACTTAAGACTGATAATAACAATCATATTATTCAAATAATAACGGATTACATAAAAGAAAATGATTTTTCACTGTTAGTCAGCTTGTAGGGTATGAGACACAGCCAGTCTGGTTTAACTAATTCAATAAGTACATCCTTATATAGTATATTTAATTAATTCAGAGATTTATCATTAAAGCACACTGCTGCATACCAGTTTTGTGCTCAGGGTTCACATCTTGGAACTGACTTATATGTGAGCCTGATGTAAAGCAAGGGTTTTATGGCACAAGGCACTAGTTGCTTCAGTTATCTTTTGCTGAGTAATATAATATCCCAAAACTCAGTGGCTTAAAACAATAAGCAACGTGTTGTTTCTCTCAATTGTGTTTTAACAGGACACAGATGGGGTCAGTCATGAGGTCATAGGCACTGGGGGAGCTTAACTAGGGCCTCTCCTGGTGGTCTCACCCTTCATCTAAGCCCAAGCCTCCAAGTCCAAAGCTTGACTTATTGAATGTAGTACACAAAGAAGAAATGGTATAATAACAAAGGTCTTTGACTTTCCTTCAGTTTTATCACCACTATGACTTTCAGATAAAGTAGGACATAGTCTCAGACTTTCCAGCTTGAGCTGCTGATTAAGATGGAGCCAAACTCTGGCTGGAACATGTGGGCACTCTTTAATTCTAAAATTTTAAAAGAATTTTTTTAAAGCAGAAAACTTGATAGCTTTGGTTTTTATGGCTATTTTCTGAAGCTCCCAGAACTTGATCATTTGGATCACACACATAATCACTGTAGAAGAAATCTTTTTAATGACTAATATCTTTCCTCTTTATGAAAAAGAGACTACAGGGTAGACTGATAGACTGGTATTCATAACATAGATTTAAAGATATCAGTCCTGGCCAACGTGGCTCAGTTGGCTGGAGGATTGTCCATAGATCAAAGACTGAGGGTTCGATTCCCCACAGGGCACATACCCAGGTTGCGGGCTGGATCCCCAGGTGGGGAGCATAGAAGGCAGCCAATCAATGTTTCTCTTTCTCTCTCTCTCTCCCCTTCTCCCTTCCTCTCTCTCTGAAAGCAATGAAAAAAGTCGTCCTCGGGTGAGGATTAAAACAAAAGATCTCCATCCCATAGATTAACTGCTATATTAATAGAATCTAAATATATAGCTATATACTCAACCCTAAAAGCAGTTCAAAGAGGTGAAATTCACCCAGTGCTCACTTCAAATGGATACTCTGTAGTTTAAACCACACAATAAACTACCATCAGGGTTAAATCATTTTTCCATTCCTTTCAGCATTATATACTTTGATGTTTTGATGTTATGATTCCACAATGCACATCAGTTTCAGAAACTCAGGTTTTGCTTCCAAGGGCTATAATCCTGCCCCCAAAAAGAATAGGCCAAAGACAAATAAGACAATGAATTTGTTGTTTTAAAAGCATTACTATAATATTGCTTTATAAAATTGTAATCCCCAAATGCAAAGAATTCTGCAGCAAATGACTTCGGAGTGTCTCACATGCAAGTAAACATAAGCAAAAAGCTACTTACGAAAGCTGAAGGACCATGCCTCGATGGTTATCTTAAATAGAACAGGTTTATCTGAGGCAGGACAAGAGAAATGTCATTTCACTCAGTTAACCGTACCCCTGGATAAAGATGCCCACTGTGTGAATAGCCTTTTGTGGAGTTCCGTGTTGTGGGGGAATGGAGACTGAAAAATACGGTCTGTGACACCACTACTCTTCCCTGCAGAGGCGAAGGAGGCGGTGCTAAAGTCTAGAGGAAAGGCCGAGCACGGAGGCTAAGGGTCAGAGGAGGTATGTCTCAACAAAAACAACGCCAAGAGCTGCGACAGACTTGAGCTAGAAGCAAAACCGCGTCCCTGCAGCTCAAAAAAGCGGGGCAAGAATAACTTTCCCTAGCCTGTTCCCACCCTTTTCCTCCTCCTGGGAGGAAGAAACGCTAGCTGAGGTGCTAACGATGCGGTGTCGACGGACCGGAACCCGCAGCCTGAGGAAAAGCGGGAGGGAGGGAGCAAGAGCAACCGGACACGCCGGCCTGGCCCGCGTGGAATGGGAAGCAGAGAAGGGAAGGGGCGAAAGCGACCTCTGCGAGATCGCGCCCGCACTCACCCGCTACCGGGGAGGCCAGCCGCTGCCGCTTGCCGTCCGCCGAGCCCAGCAGCTGGGAGCGCCTCGGGAACCACGGAACGCTGGCTGGCCAAAGAAACAGTAGCCAGCCGCGGTGCCCAAGGCCAGCCCAGGGGAGGTGAGAGAGGCTGGGAGCGAGCGGCGGACCCTCCGAGTCACGTGGTCCAGGCCGCCTCACGTGACTCTGGCGCAGTGCGCGCCCAGCCAGCTGCCACTGGAAGGCACCCTTTGGGCTTCGCTTGCTATGTGGCAGTGGGACCTCGGGTCCTCGGCATCTGTAGAAGCGGATTAGCTGTCCAAGTCCAGCCTTCGGGCCTTACGAAAAGTCGAGGTGGAGCTTGGTGGCTGCTGAGGCTGACAGGTTTTTGTCAGGGAACCAGGGACGCGCAAGGGGTGGTCTCCTGCTGTTCTCCCGGGATGACTTGGCGGCCGGGAGGGTCGGCCTAGGGCAGAAAAGCGACTGGCAATTTCTTTCCCTGCCCCATAGCGCGCTACCCACGTGGTGCTGCCAAGGATGAAGGACCGCAGAGGAGGAGATACTCATATTACTGCAGAGATGTTCCCTCGTATACCTACACACTCACCTGAAAAGCACCTGAGTAAGACTGGAAGGTAGAGAAGGTGGCAACTGCACCAAGAAGGGAGTGAGACACAGGGCTCAGGTGATTGCAGGAAGTCAGAGGTACCTGGGAAGCTGTCTGTCAAGGTTGGGAGAGACCTAAGATGGCAAATGACCCAAGACTTTTCTTAATATAAATGAGTAAATTAGCGCCTGGAAAGGGGATGCTTCATTCCATTCCAGCCTGTTATCTACGGAGACGAAATCACTCTTACCAAATACTGTACGGCTTTTGAAAAAGTCCTAATTGGCTCCACCGGATGAAATCCAAACTTCTTGGCCTAACTTTCCAAGCAATCTTATTCAAACTTACTTTTCCCTTTTGAGCTCCCATGAGTGAAAACTTTATTTTCTAAGTTCACCAAATAGCTCCACCAATCTACTAAAAAAAGCCTCCTTTTCCTCATTCTCCAGCACTTCCTCAACAGTACAATAGCTCTGACCAGACAATTCCTATTTTCTTTGACTACTCAACTTTCTTGGAATTACTACTGCCTAAATAGCTTTACTCCTTTTTGCATTTCTTCATTCTTTTGCCTCTATCTGAAATGCCCTGAATCACTGCCTTCTCCTCAAAGAAAACAAGAGCCAAATAATAGTTAAAACTGTAAAAATAGATTTATCAGAAACTATTGCAACAGGAGAATTGAGGCAGGCTCTTTCCCCCTATTGCAATAGTTTCTGAATAAAATCTGTTTTTACAGCTTTAACTACTGTCAGGCTCTGCTCTGGTTATCTTTTTTTTTTTCTTTTTTTTAATCCTTAACCAAGGACATTTTTTCATTGCTTTTAGAGAGAGATGAAGAGAGAAAGAAACATCAGTTGGTTGTCTCCCATATGCACCAAGACCCAGGATGGTCTGTGCCTGAACCAGGGATAGAACCCACAACCCAGGTATGTGCCTTGACCAGTAATCAAACCTGCAACCTTTCAGTTACAGGATGATGCTTGAACCAACTGAGCCACACTGGCCTGGACAGGCTTGGTTACTTTTAACATCACCCCAAGGTACACATCAGTCGTGTCTTTCAGAATCCCAGTCAAATATCACTTACTGTTGTCTTCCTGTCCTGTTGCCTCCTCCCTGATTCAGCAGCATCAGGACTTGAGGTTCACTCAGACACTGTCGACTGTAATTTCTTGCCTGATTTCTAGGACACTGTACATAGTCTGTTACATAAATCTCACATTGCCCAAAAATGTATGGTGCATTTTCTATAAGAGGTAAATTATTTAGCACTGTCATCTTCCCTAGCTTATAAATAATTTGAAACAGAACTTCTGAGCTTGGTACAGTGCCCTCAATATCCACTAAAAGAAGTGACTTCACCAAGATCATAGCAGTTCAGTGACTTTATTTTAAAAAGCCTACTTTCCTCAAAGAAACTGAAGTCAAGTTTCTTTAGGCTATAACCTGATCAATAGAATTTCTGTAAACATGTTTGTCGGGGGGAAAATGGGGGCTTGGGGTTTGAGTCATCAAATATTTGATAGAAGACAAGTAGTAGGTAGATTAAGAAGGGAGGGAGACCTTCCAGGAAAGAAAGCAGTATGTTCAAAGTAGAAAGGCATGAATCAGTATTATTTCTTTAGGAAAAGCAAGTATTACTGTATGGCTGGACTTAGTGACCTCCCTTACCTCTGGGACAAAGGAAACCTAATTACTTAATGTTGATGCACTTGAAAGAATGACATATCTATTAGTATTACTTACCGGACTAACTTTTCATCAGACACATCATACGTTCTTCACCTAAAATTGGCCTGTGGACTCATACTAGGTGACTTTTTACCTTTTGTTTTTTTTTAAGTTCCCAAAGCTCACTGTAATTGTTATCTAAAAATAACAAAATTATTTTTTCCAAAAAAATTATTTGACAGCACTCTAAACTTTTTCTACAGAGCAAAATAACTCAATTTACAAGTAGTACTCTAAAGAAGAAACTGGACTCTACCTTCAGAGGTGGGGGAAGACTATTGATGTTCACACTAATAGATGACTATTCTGGTAAAAAGTATCTGCCAAGAGCCTAATGAAATACAATTAATGTAAAGTTTAAGTTGGAATGAGACATAAAACAATAATCATTCTTGGGGGCTTTGGAATTACATTTCAAAAATTAATCTCTCAGTAAATGGAAAATTAAAACATTGCCTTGTTTTTGCTCCCTTTTCCTCCACTGTACTCTTCTGTGAGTATCAATTTAGGCTGCTGTGGGTCAGCCAATCCCGCCCTACTTCCTTCAGCTGGACTATCTAACCCCTGATTAAATGCACCTCTTACTCAATTTTCTTTGCTAAGAAAATCTTCTGAAGGTCCTTTAAGTGGACACTTGTTTTGCATAGGCAATTGCAAAGTTCTTGATATTGGGCAAGCAAAAGTAAAAGACATTATGCTTACTTCTTCAAAGACTTGAATATTATTTCTTCCAAGAGAAAGAAAGGAGCACCCAGATTATCTTTACCTTTTTTCCTCTGCTCCTTTCCTCCTCTTGGGGTCGGTCAAGATTAAGAGAAACAATGGCTAAATAGGGAACATTTAGATCACTATTTAAGATTATTTACCTGTTTTTGTAATATACAGTCAGGAAATTTATTCTGTCAGTCTCAAAAACAATATAATTATTTTGAAAATTGAAGATTACATAATTTTTTTAGGATTTTGCAAATGTAATAAAATACAGAATCTATCTAGAGGGAGATTCTACCTTGATTTTCAATTAGCTAAACCAAACAGGGTAAACATGACCAGTCACAGTAAGTTTTACAATTTCAATCATTATTGATCTACTTTGGGGATAATTTCTGTTCTTATAGTTGGGATAAATAAACATGGCATAAAATGTGGAAATAATATTGAAAGAAGTGGTAATGGACAATTGAAAAAGAATTTTTATTCTTATTCCTTTTTTT
>VMDR010023271.1:0-15710 GCA_007922815.1 Macrotus californicus | reverse complement strand
AACAGCTATTGAATAAAATGTGCATTGGCTCTCTCTCTTATTAACCAGTGTTACTTTCCTCTTCTTTTGTTCCTCCAAACATTCATACAACAAGCAATAAGGCTTATTGATGCAACTCCAGAAACCGGGGATAGTACAAACTGGAGGGAGATATAAAAAATTTATGCAGCTCTGGGAACCAGGTATAGGATCAGTGGATGAGAGCATATATTTATTAAACATAATACTCCCATCCAAATTCTATGTATCTCCCTATCTATTTTTATATCATCTATCTATCTAGTAAACATTTTATTTATTTATTTTATTATTTATTCAAATTTTTATTGAATTTATTGGGGTGGTATTGGTTAGTCAATTATACAGGTTTCAGGGATACAGCCCTATAATACATCATCTGTACACTGTGTCATGTGTTCACAACCCAAGTTAAGTTGTCTTTCATCACTGTTTATCCCCATTGTACCTTCTTCCACCTTTCCCCATCGCCCCTTCCCTCTGGTAATCATCATACTGTTGTCTGTATCTATGAGGTTTTTATTTTTTATTTTTTTTGATTAATCCTTTCACCTTTTTCACCCAGTCTCCCTTACCACTCCCCTTTGTCAGCTGTCAGTCTGCTTTCTGTATCTATCTGTCTGTTTCTGTTTTATTCATTTACTTTGTTTTTTATATTCCACATATAAGTGAAATTATGTAGTACTTGTCTTTCTCTGACTGGCTTATTTCACCCAGCATAATACTGTCCAGGTCAACCTATGCTGTCACAAAAGGTAAGATTTCCTTCTTTTTTAGGGCCAAGTAGTATTCCTCTGCATAAATGTACCACAGCTATTTTATCTACTTATATACTGATGGGAACTTGGGCTGCTTCCAAATCTGAACTATTTTTTTTTAATTACTTTATTGTTGTTCAGTTACAGTTTGCATTCCCCCCCACCCCCTCAACCCCAGCCAATCCCACCCCCTTCCCCCGCTCCCACCCTCCCCCTTGGTTATGTCCATGTGTCCTTTATAGTGTTTCCTGGAAACTCTTACCCGCACTGTTCCCTTCCCCTCTGGCCATTGTTAGACTGTTCTCAATCTCAATGTCTCTGGTTGTACTTTGTTTGCTGTTTTCTTTTGTTGATTATGTTCCAGTTAAAGGTGAGGTCATGTGGTATTTCTCCCTCATCGCCTGGCTTATTTCACTTAGCATAATGCTCTCTAGTTCCATCCATGCTGTTGCAAAGGGTAGCAAATCTGAACTATTGTAATATCACTGCAATGAACATAGTGGTGCAGATATTCTTTTGGGCCAGTGTTCTAGGTTTCTTCGGATATAGTCCCAGAAGTGGAATTGCTGACTCATAAGGTGTAAATGTTTAATAAATACAAGTGTCAAAAAGTGGAATGGTCCCATTTGTTTATTTCTTTCCTTTATTTCCTTTGCCCTAGGAGGCATACTGGTAAAAATATTGTTCCTTGAGATATCTGAAATTTTACTGCCTATGTTTTCTGCTAAGATTTTTTTATGGTATCAGGATGTATATTTGTCTTTTATCCATTTTGAGTTTATTCTGGTGTATGGTCTATGTTGGTGGTCTAGTCCATTTTTTTTGTATGTGTCAGTCCAGTTCTTCTAACACTATTTATTGAAGAGACTATTTTACTGCATTGTATACTTGTGCCCTTTTTGTCAAATATTAATTGATCATGGAGACATGGGTTTATATCTGAGTCGATTAAAAAACTTTGGTACATTTATACAATGGAATACTATGCAGAATAAAAAAGAAGGAATTCCTACCTTTTGCAACAGCATGGATGGAACTGGAGACTATTATGCTAAGTGAAATGAGCCAGTCAGTGCAAGACAAATACCATATGAGGAATCTTTTAAGAGGAATCTAATGAACAAAATAAAATAATGAGCAACACAGAACCAGAGACATAGAGTCATGGAACAGACTGACAGAAGAAGAAAGGGAGGAGGGAGATGGGGACCGACTGAAAGAAGGGGAAGGGACTAGTCATGGAACATGTATGAAGGGCCCATGGACGTGGACAAAGGGGTGAGGACTGACTGTGGAGGGGGGTGTGCTGGGAGGAGAGGTGAAGGGGGAAGTAACTGGAACAGCTATAATAGCATAAACAATAAAACATTAAAAACGTGGAATGGTTTGCCTTGGAAAAGAATAAATTTCTCTCTACTGAAAGTGTCAATTGGAAGCTGATTAATCATTTGTTTAATTATGTAACAAATAGAGTAGGACTAGAGAGACTCTAATATACATGGACTCAATGTTATATAAATGTTTACAGGGAAAATGCAAGAACATATTAGAGTTTATTTAGCACTACCATCTCGTTTCTAACAAGAGAGTCTTTATTATTCCCCCAAACACATGATTAGCTCTTTCTTTTCATGGTTGTTGTAACCCTCTGACCCTTTCTTCCATGAAAATTGTTGTTATATTTACTGTTGAAGATATTCATTATATTGCTTATAATAAAAATTTATCAGAAATATATTTCTTTTCTTGCTGGGTTTATTGCTATATTGTGAAAACAGATATACATGACAGAGTTTTTATTTTCTTTGTGTTGATTATTAGAAAAGTTTTTGTTAAATTTGGCTTCTGCTTTATGTAATGCATTTGGTGTATGTGAACTGATTTCTGGCTTTACCTTGTCTTTTCTATTCTTATTCTACCTGATCACCAATGATCTCCACCCCTTCTTAATTTTCGCACTTTACCCTCCAAATTTTGTTTGATCTTGCATTAAATATATTGTAACATCTTTGGAACATAGTAGAATAACAAAAAATATAAATAAATAAAATCCTGATGCAATTTCTACTTAAAATTGCTCCATATTCAAAATATTTTCTATGGTAATATTCACTTCCTCACTCCCTCAGTTCTGATATGAAAACAAAAAAAGAAAAAAGAAAAGAAAAAGAAAAAAGTCTTCCCCAAGTTTCATAATTCAACATATTTGTAGTGTTTTGCTTTAATATGGTGGATAGAACAATGTACTTTATTTACTTTCCTTAATTACTCAAAGGCAACTGAAATCATATTATACTTATAGGAAGGGAATAAATTGAAAACTAAATGCAGAAAACGAGATGTGGGCATGAGAATGGAGTGGGGCTAGGGCCAGTGGGCCAGAGTCTTAGATTTCTGGTGAACTGAAACTAGAAGGGATGGAGAAAATACAAAGGGGAAAGTAGATGCCCAGAACTACTGGTCTACTATAACTGAGGTGGTAGCCCTTCTCTTCTCGGGAGTCCTGGACAGGTTCCAAGTAAGTACAAGGGCAAGATATTCCTGCGGGGTACTTCTGAAGGCAGTTGATAAAGGGCTGTATACAGAGCAGGTGGGCCAGATCCCCAATTTACTGCTCACTCCCTTTCCCTCCTTCTTTCTCCCACAGAGAACCTCCTGCTGAGCACAAGCTTCCCCACACCCACCTCCTAGAGTGGCAACCACAGTATAGAAAGCAACTGCATTCTGTCAGGGGGCTTAGTTTGAGTGTTGGTTCTGCAGAACAGTCTTCCTTATGTTACTGTGGAGAGCAGTATCTGGGTGGTGTGCTGAATCATCATTTATTCATCCTTAAATTAACTTGTCAGTGGATGTACCATGACCATAATCACAGAACTTGCAGCTAGCTCTTCCATCCAAAGTAAAGATGTGTGGTAGGAAATCAACCTGTATAATGACAGAGAAATTTTGGTAACTGATAGTAATCTAGTTATCATTCAGAGATATTAATAGGCAATCAAGAATCTTTCCAACATGTTCAGCAAGACAATGACACAAAGAAGAAGGACTATCAGGATAATGAAATGCAAGAAATACAACTATCAGGATAATTCAAGAAAAAAAGGATAATTAAAAAAGTTGTAATTCACCTCTCAGAGTCATTTGAATTGATACGATATTCTGAAATATTGCTGAATACTGCCATGAAAAGGAGTAATTAGAAAATAAAGGGAAATTAAATATTTAAAAATATGCTTGCTGAAATGAAAACAATTATTCAATGGAAGAGCTGGAGAATAAAAGCAAGGGAACATCCCAAAATATGAGCTAAAAGTCAAAAAGAAATAAAATGAGAGAAAAAACTTATAAAGCATGGAGGATCAACATGAGAGCTCCATTATATGTATTCACCAGGGGTTTTGGGGTATGACAACAGAAGACATTAAGTGGAAATAAAAATTTTGGGACTCCTGAAAGATGACACAAACCTTCAGATTGAAAAGGTGGGGTTGACTGAGACCTGATGGACTGCATCTTGGTGACATTTAGACATCAAAGAAACAAGGAGATTCTAAGGGAGAAGAGATTACCAACAGAGGAATGGCAGTCAGAGTGGCATCGGACTGTTCAACCAGCACACTCGAAGCTGGATGACAATGAAGTAATTCTGTGTAGTTTTGAGAGAAGATGATCGGAAGCTTTAAGGATGAACTGTCAGGCGTGAGGCCTTCAGGAGATATTTCTAGAAATAGATGGGCTTAGAAAGTTTACCCTTTATGTCCTTGTTATTTAAAAAAATTATGCAAGGATGAATTTCTCTAAAGGAAAATGGAGTCTGAGAGAGGAAATTACAGAGTCTAAGAAACAATGAACCCAGTCCAGGAAGTCAATGAAAAGAAATCTTTGGGAGTCAGTAGTACAATAGGCTTGCATAGCAATTGCTCCAACTGGAATTAGAGGTTAGAAAGAAGGTTTGTATTCAAAAGGAGCTAGATATTTCTTTTTTAAAAAAGAATATGGTAAAGTGAAGTGGTGTTCACTTGATTCACTTTGAAGCAAGTCACTGGTGACATTCAAATTCTCTTCTCAGCTCCAAAGACCTTGATCTCTTGGTGATGTTCACCTTTCCTCTAGTTCTGGTTTATTCCTATTTTTGTGTTACTTCTTGTTATTCTTCCTATGAACTAAATGGTAAACTTAACTACCCCTGTTATCTCTGATATAAATTCTGTCTGCTTATAGCATAGTTGCAGAGCAATTGTATTAATTCAAATAAATTTAATCCTCTCTTAAGACTTAAAGATACTTTTTTGGTGATTGTTACAGAAAGAAAAAACTTTTTGGTAAACTAGTTTGGCTGTCAGTAATGTCTCTATATGTTCTTTAAAACCACAAAGGTCAGAATCCTTTCTATTACTATCAACTTATTTCTGGTCATATAGGTTTTGTGATTGCTCCATTAAATCCAGGAGGTTTCTCACTGATGAGCATGACTAACCCAACCTGATGTGGCCCATAATGTAGAACTGAGATATAAGAAGTCTTTTTAGGTCCAGGAAAACTTTACCACTAATTTTGAAAGCTCAAGGAAGTAAGTTTATCAATCACACAGTCTCAAAAACCTTATTTTTAAAAGAGGATCTATATTCCAAAATATAAAGTACTTTAAGAGAGAGCAGTTAAGCTCAAATAAATTGATTATGACTGTGGTCAGACATGCATAGTACTAAATATTTTCCTGGTCCAGAATTTGACCTATTCCTAAATTTGACCCTTTCATGGATTTTCATTAGTGTTATAGAAAAGATTAAAAGTAGTTTCAAAAACTCATGGTTTCAGCTTAGATTTTTATCTTATTTGAATAAGAGTGTCAGAGAGAACTGAGATTTCAATAGTTCTCTATTGGACCTTCCATACTCACGAGAAATGACACTTGAATTCTTATTGTTGAAGAAACAGTTTTATTCTACATTAACAAAAAGTAAAGGAAGCTTTTCAGAATTAAAGTTGGTATTTTTTTAGGACTATAATGAAAAATATTCGGGGGAAAATAGGGGAAGGGTCATCAGGGAACATATATAAAGGACACATGGACAAAGTCAAAGGCGGTAGGATCGAGGGTGGGAGGTGGGGGTGGGTAGGGCGAGGGGCAGTAGTGGTGAGAAAATGGATACAACTGTACTTGAACAATAATAAAAAATACAAATATTAATTTTTTGTAATAGCTTTTTTGAAGTATACTTTATATATCATAAAACTTGCTTAAGTATATAATTCAATGATTTTTACTAAGTCTAGAGTTGAACAATCATCATCATAATCTAATTTTAGATTAGATTTCTATCATCCCTGAAAGTAACCTCCTCTCCATTTGCAGTGACTATCTATTCTCACCCCCAGGCCAAGGCAGTCATGAATCTATTTTCTGTCTCTCTAGATTTGTTTATCCTGGACATTCCATATAAGTGAAACTACACAATATATGATCTTTAGGGTCTAGTTTTCTTTCCTTAGCACAGTGATTTTTGAAATTCATTGATCTTATATCAGATCCAGGGGTGGGCCCAAAAGAATGGAATTATCTCTTGGAGGATGGGCTCCTTGCAGTACAAGCTTGCCCCGCTAGATGAGTGTTCTAGGAATCCATCTGTATCAGTGTGCCAGCTGGTGTTGTGAGAGGCTGTGAAACTTCAGTGAATTATTTTGAAGACTCTTTCAATGTGTTTGCCCATTTCACAATGGGTGATTTACAAGTGCATCTTCCCTGGATGAAAAAAAATCCTCAAAGGGAAACATTTTGCTGATGTGGAAGATGTGAAACAATAAACAGAAGAAGCACTAAAAGACATCAAAATCAATGAGTTCAAATACTGTTTTGGGCAGTGGAAAAAAGGTCTCGATAGGTGCATTGCATCAAGTGGAGAGGACTTTGAAGGTGACTGAAGTTTAACCATGTAAGAATGAATACATGATTTTTTAAATAAATAAATTCAATTTTTTTGGGTCCCCTTCTTATTTCATTTTCAACATCCATGTTGTATCAATACTGCATTTTTATTCTTAAAGAAGAACAATTGGGCTTATTTTCATTTTTTATATGTGTCAGAGTTCAGAATAACTAAAAATACTCTGTTGTGTAGAAAACATAAGCCATTAGAAATTATATCTTATCTGAATTATCTGAATG
This sequence comes from Macrotus californicus, assembly GCA_007922815.1. NCBI lineage: Eukaryota > Metazoa > Chordata > Mammalia > Chiroptera > Phyllostomidae > Macrotus > Macrotus californicus. The sequence goes on along the minus strand of VMDR010023271.1, from coordinate 8,768 downwards.
TTCAAAACAGAGATTTTGGTTTTTGGTTTATGTTTGTCAGCTTATTTCATTTCCCCAGTTAATTTCTATGTATGGTCATAACATGATTAATCTCTGAGTGAAATGATAGTTACTTTGCTGTTAGAAATTTGAGGCATTTTCCTGTCTCATAATTTGAGCATGTTTATCAATTTACCTTTGATTAATTTGAACTCTGCTAGCACTTGTCTTGTAATGAAAATTATTAAGGGTTTTAAAAAATATTTTTAATTTATTATTTTCTTTTTTCTCATAATTTTGCCAGAGTGTTGTGCTGAGGTGAGGTGGAAAATAAGTGATATCAAAGTTAAGAGACTATAGAGAAGTAGAACAAAAAGACAATAGATCTCTTTTCTGCTCTAGCTTTCTAGTTTCTTTTGAGTACTGCCTTGTTGTCCTTAAAAATGTGTAAATTGTTTTCAAGTATGAAAAGAATATGGGCAGCAAAATCTCAAACATTGCTCATAGCAATATTTTTTTGGATATATCTCCCCAGGCACGGGAAACAAAAGAAAAAAAATAAACGAATGGGACTACATCAAACTAAAAAGATTTTTCACAGCAAGAAAAACATCAACAAAATAAAGACAACCCACAGAATGGGAGAACATAGTTTCCAATTCACCTGATAAGGGGTTAATATCCAAAATTTATAATGAACTTACAAAATCAACACCAAAAAACCAAACAACCCAATTAAACAATGGGCAAAGGACCTGAATAGACACTTCTCCCAAGAGGACACACAGATGGCCAATAGACATATGAAAAGGTGCTCAATGTCACTATTTATCAGAGAAATGCAAATTAAAAACAAAATGAGACATCCTCTCACACCTGCCACAATGGCTATCATCAATAAATCCACAAGCAACAAGTGCTAGTGAGGATGTGGAGAAAGGGGAACTCTTTTGCACTGTTGGTGGGAATGCAGACTGGTGCAGCCACTGTGGAAAGTATTATAGAGATGCCTCAAAAGATTAAAAATGGATCTGCCTTTTGACCCAGCAATCCCACTTCTGGGAATGTATCTGAAGGAGCCCAAAACACTGATTCAAAAGAACATAAGCACTCCTATGTTCAATGCAGCATTATTTATAGTCACTAAGATATGCAAGCAGCCCAAGTGTCCATCAGTAGATGAGTGGATAAAACAACTGTGGGACACTTACACGATGGAATACTACTCAGCTGTAGAAAAGAAGAAATTTTACCTTGTGCAACAGTATGGATGGACTTGGAGATCAATATGCCAAGTAAATTAAGCCAGTCAGAGAAAGACAAATACCATATGATTTCACTTATATGTGGAATCTAATGAACAAACTGAACTAACAAGGAAAATAGGGACAGGCTCATAGATAGAGAGCAGGATGACAGCCAAGGTGAAGGGGGAGGTTGGGTGGTTGAGGGATTGAGTAAAATGGAAAAAGGAGTCATGGACATAGACAACTGTGTGGTGATTGTAGGGTGTTGGGAGTATAAGGAGACTAAGTGGTAATGGAAAAATATAATAAAAATTTTTTAAAAAGCATATGGCTGGGGTGTGGGGAATGGTAGAGGGAAAATGGAGACAACTGTACTTGAACAACAATAAAAAAAAGTAAAAAAAATATGGTTGGAATCTTAGAAAATGAGAAATGTTTTAAATAGGGATTCCTGGCTTAGATAGTGAAAATATGTTTCTTTTTACTCAATTATATGTTTGCACTTTATATTTCCTAGGTTACTTGAATACTCATGTTACCTCATAATTGTATTCAATCTATTTTATTTTTCCATTTGTTTGGGGGCACTCATGGCTTTTGGTGATTATCTTTCCTTGCTTCATGGAAAGTGCTTATGAAGGGTACTGACTGACCTCCCACTTATTATTTATTTCATCTCTGAGTATCCTTAAAGTAATCACATTTGTTTTCCCCAAAGTTGCTGGAAAGATCATTTAGTATTTGCTACAAATACTTTGTAGTTTCTATGGCTTTGGCACCCTATTTTATAATTTTAAACCTATTTTTTCTATCATCAGTGGAGTAATAAACCTCTGACACTAGAAGTAAGTTTTGATATTGACATAACTTGGGACTTGGGGTCAGTTTGCATGTCTCCTACCTAAGTCTCTGGCTGTGTAACCATGGAGAAATGTCTGAGCCTCTCTGAGCCTTGATTTCTTAAACTTCAACGTGGGGCTAATGCCACGGCTCCTGTAGTGTCAGTAACAGAAATAACTGAAATAATGCGCTTAAGTAGGAATATAACTTTTGAGTGTAGTAAGTGCTCAAAAAATATTTGATTAAGTTTTGACTGAGTAAATTGTTTTTTCTTGGTGTATTTTGCTTTGTTTTCCTTTTCTTGATACCTTATTTTATATTGTTTTCAAACTTATGCTATACTATATAATCTTGGAGCCATGTTTCAGTTTCACTGTGATTGATGAAATCAGTGGTGATTATCAGGAGGTATGTCCATTATTAGTCAGAAAGAATAGAATAGTTATTGTGACTTTCAATGGATCTACACTTAAAAGTAAATAAAAGTAATTTAAAAGCTATAATCAATAGTGACTTCTGGAACTTATACTGCAAAATAAATTTAGTGACTCTGTTGGCTGATTGAAATAATAGCCAATGTCCCTAGGGGACGTGGTACGGATCCCAAAGGTTTTTGATCTAGCTATTTAAAATTCTGCCTTCTCATTTTGCTTCGTTATACCAGCCACTTCCCAAAATAAGTTCCTCAGTGTTGCTGCTTATTGATAGTGTGGTCTGTTGCCTGTCTGCACTAGTCTATTCAACACAGTGTGTCACTGTGTTAACAGAACAGTTAACAGTTGCTCTGACTGGAAAGGTTATTTTAAAGCGCAGCTTCTAGTAACTTACATGTCACCAATTCTTTTTCTTTGAATTCTCTCTGCGTTCATTTTCTTCACACAGAGTTTCTGCAGATTCAGTTAGAGATGTGCTGGTAGAAGAGACAGAGAAGCAAATGAAATACAAAAGGAATCTCTACAGTGGCAGCTCCAGAGAGGCCAAGAAATCAGAAACAAGCAGCATCTTTCCATCCCGTTCTTGTTCATACCATCACCAAGGGGAAGCAGAGAAAGAAACAAGGATGGCACAGGAGGCACTGTGGGTTTCCCCATGGCTATCTCTGGGTCAGGAAGCTTCAGCAGGGGGTCCCATTTTGACAACAAGCAGGAATTCAGAAAAAGTACCCTTATTTGTTGGTAAACATAGAAAGAATCTGGTATGTGCAATATATTTTACCTTTGTATAGTACTTATGATACTCAAAATCCTTTCACTCATATTTTCTTATTCGATACTCACTAGAATCATGGTAGGCTGTGGTTGGTTGATTTTCAACATTTTATTTGTAAGAAAACTGAAGCTCAGAAATGCAATGTGACTAGCCCTCTTTTCTACTACAGTTTTCTGTCTTCTATAGTGGCAACGTCTTGTGAAACAGAATCTGCCATGGCCAAGTTTTCCGATGGTTCCATCTCATCTCCTGTGATGTTTTCTTTTTCTGCCACCATTGTGATAGAAGGAATGAATATCTTGGTGTGCCAGGATATCGCTGGGGGCTTGGCAACTAACCAATTGAGGAAGTAGGCAAATTCTTAGTGCGTGAGCTCTAGTTTCATTTCTTTGGTTGTTCCTTCTCTTGCAGCTGTCTCTTCTCATTCAGGCCACAGTGTCTCAAGTCCCACATGAAGAATTTAGTTCTGATAAATGATTATTTTAGTGTACGATAATATGATATGCAAACTGTTGGGAAATATTTTCCATTGAAAAAGAGAATACAGGATGAATTCCTGGATGTAAAATTTCACAGATTGACAGTTTTAGATCAGGGAGACAGTTTTAGGCACCAAGGATTTCCTGGGGAATTCACCACTGAGATGAGTGCCACTCTGTTTACACAAAAGGCTAGCTCATCATTGAGCAATGATGAGCTGGGATATCATAGGTTTATAAGGGTCTGAAGGATTCAGCTAAATGTTTGAGGCCACTAGTCTTACATGTGGGTACCTTGCTGATGGTGGGATTGTTGGGATTAGAGGATATACTTTACAATAGTAGGAATGCATCAATAATGAGAGTATGACAGAGAAAGCCCCTCCTCTGAAACCATATTTCGTGTGTACACATGTAATTTATGTAGCCTTTATGTTACAGTGACTCACTGATAATCACTGAAGTGGGGATGCTTTGAGTTTGGGTTTCAGAGCTTTTATCTCTGGGGAACTGTGTTCCTTACCAGCAGTTCTGTTTGGCAGTCTAATCACGTTAGAAGTTTCCACCAAATTGTTGAAATTTTGTGATGAGTTGGCTAATTAAAAATGCCAGATAACAAAGATGGCATTTTATTTAGAAATTTTTGGTGTTTATATATTTCTTCCCACTTTACCATAAGGGTGGGTGATAGGGACCATAGGGGTGGGTCATAGGGATATATCATGAAAGTCTAGAACTACATTTTTAATAAACTTCCAATAAATGTTCTCTCTAGTACCAATGTGCATCAGAGTTTTTATGGCAGCAGAGAAGTGCCCTGGTACAATGACACAGCAGTCTGTGGCTGGCAGGCTTTCTCGTATAATAAATAGATAGGGTAGGACAGCTGACAGTGGCCAGCCCACAGACCCATCAAAACCCACTTGAAGTAGCCTGCTGCTGGCCAAGTACATCTCTGTGGGTCTCCAGAGACTCGAAGGAGTCAGTACAGATGTTACATATGTTCATTTACTGTCCAGAGGAACACAGCTAAATACTTGTCTCTCTGTGCTTTTTGGTGAAATGCAATTCCTATTCCTTGCAGTGTCAGCTCAGAGGCACTAGTGGAAAAGAACCCACATTTTTTTTCCCTATAAAAAAGGGAATTTTACAACTTCCAAACTTAGACAAGATTTTGGTTGTGAACTCTGAATTTTTATACCTTAAGACACCAAAGATATTACTTTAGCCTGAATATATTCAAGGCAAAGTATTACCTTGCTATAAGAGAACTTCAGTATGATCTCTGTAGAAGACTGAATTTTTATAAAAATCTATATTATTGGCACCTCTAGAATGAGTTACTTGCAAAACATACTGTTGTAAGAGTGGGCTTATTGATGGGAATATTTTGGTGCCATTTGTTTAATTAGAGGACAATATCTGAAAATACAATAGATACAGGTTTAATATCATTTATTCTTTATGACAATAATTAGCCAAGATACTGCCTCTTCCCCTGCCTCTACAAGGAACCACTTATTATGGGAACTTTTAGTTTGTGATAAAAAGGGCACATCAGGACTAAGGAAAAGGCATATTGTTATATTTTCTAGAGATATATGTTCACAGGTGAGAGGGGAAGTAAAACATCTTGGGGTAGAACTCACTCCGTTCTATCACTAGGACCTGAAATATACTGGATGCTCAACAGCAATTTCATCTGCTATTTCAGCACCTTTATCCCCCTGTAAATGGCTTCTCAGCTAATAACGGAAATCTCCTGGAAATATTTTGTGTGTACAATATCCTGAGTTAATCTTTCCAGTGATTTCACTGCCCTTGTTTTTTCCTTCCTTTTTGGTTTGGACTTTCTTTTGATTTGTCCTCTGGCACTTGGCTAGACTACATCTATTGGGTGTCTCTGTCTCTCACTGATAGTCTGAACGGGGTGAAGTCCCGTTCGTATTCTTCAGTGCTTTCAGCATGTCACAACTCATTCTGTATTCTGTTAAGAAGCGGTAATAAAGCATGCTTTTGCTTTTAGCTGTGTACTTTTCAACACGGGAACCAAGAGGTTTGCTCTTCCCCTATTCCCCTGAAACTACCAAGGCTCTGTTAACTGAAAGTGACTTGTCTGCCTGACCACTTCATACCTTTGGGTTAGGTGCCCCCCCCCAGAAGTCACCCCATTTCTTCATCCTATCAGATTTTTGGTGAGGAGTCATATCCTGGACAGATCTCTAGCTCTCATTCATGGTAGACTCAAGACACTTCTACCACCAATCTCTTTCTTGTTTGCTCCTCCCCCTTCCCGTATTTCAATGCAAATTGAATTTCCGAAAAATAGGAATCTCTGTTGTGTGAAACCAGCTTCTTTTTGTCAAGAACAGAGCTATTTCAATTAGTTGTAGTAAGCAGTGCTCATTTAATTTCAAGGATTCTTAGGTGCTCACTAGGAGAGCAAATTAAGGTCATCATTAAGTAGGAGGGTGAATGAACCAGGGTTAGATTTGAAGCAAGGTTACTGTTGGGTGAACTAGGGCTAGGATTGAATGAGGACAGGGGTGGAGCAAGAAGAAATAAAACGTTAATGCTCTTTCATTAATGCTGGTAGGTGAATCTTTTTCATAAGACACTAAAACAAACCTAAAATAAATCTTCTGAAGAGAGAGGTAAAAAAATTACAAAATTGTAGGAACAAATATCATTATAGCATGTTTGAAATTGTTTCCTTTTACATACTTTAAATACTAAGACAAATACATGAAAAACTTTAAATATATATTTTACTTAAAGCATTTTATATGTGGGCTAAGTCAGGGGAAAATTAATTTTTACGATGAGTTATGGGAATTAACAAAGTAGGTCACATTTGACTCACAGTAGTGATATTTTCTACATTCATATTTCAAGGCAAAAATTGAAGCTATATGGGACAGGTATAAAATGAAAACAGCCCTGGCTGGTGTGGCTCAGTCGATTGAGTGCCGGCCTGTGAACCAAAGGGTTGGTGGTTTGATTCCTAGTCAGGACACATGCCTGGGTTGCTGGCCAGGTCCCCAGTAGGGGGCACACGAGAGGTAACCACACACTGATGTTTCTCTCCCTCTCTTTCTCCCTCCCTTCCCCTCTCTCTAAAAATAAATAAATAAAATCTTTAAAATGAAAACAAACTGGAGTTATTTATTTATTTATTAACCTTCAAAGGACTGTTTTCTTGACCCAAACAGCATTTCATCTTGCTTATGCTGAATTGTTCAAGAGGACAAATCAGTATGGCAAAAGCCAACATGCTGGAGGGGTTCACACACACAGATTAAGTCTCTTCAGTGAGCTCTGTTTCCACACTCTCTAAATCCAGAGATCCAGGTCTTCTCAGGGTTTTTCCTGAGGGCCTGTGCACACAGTTTGGGTGGATTGTTTTTACCCTTCTGAGCTGTAAAATGAGAGAATAGGACTAAGCTGGGGGCCTCAACTCTTACTGTGAATTTGGGTCTTTTGGTGCCCAAACCCTCTTTTGGGAAGTTCTGATTGATTGGTAGTTCTGGGGAGGGGTCTTAGAGTTTATATTTTACCAGGTGTTCTGATGTATTGCTAAGGTCTGAGATCACTTATCCTTTAAACAAATGGCTGTGGATTTGGCCCAGAGAGAAGAAAATGGTTACCTGTGGAGATTACCCTGCCTTTTTTTTTTTTTTTTTTGCAAGAATTTACTAGTGAGAATGAAATGAGAAGAATTTGCTTTTCTGGCCTGGTAACCCACTTAGCCCAGCTGAGTGACCAGTTCAGTATCCCATTTCATGATATGACACCCCTGGCACAAAGCATTTGATCGATGCTTGTTTATATGAATAAAACAAGTGCTTATGAAGAAAGGAGTGTTATAAATTGGTTTAGGGTTGCACAGGTAGGGGGCTGCCATTATGCCAGTGGAATTACTGATTAGAAATGGATTAGAAATGGAATTCCAGTCAGGGTTTGGGGTATGGTCCAAGAGGATATATGATTATTTCCTTCATCTCCCTTTCTAACACGAAATTGTAAAAAAGTCCACTTGCATTGGGCACATGCATTCAGTTGGTGGCAGCAAAATTCTGTTGCAGAATCCTGTGAGGCTCTGGTCTTGGGTGTTTTGCAGAAAGCCAGAGGGAACAAAGCAGCACGTATAATAACATCCATGTTTTCCCTTAACCTGCAGAGCTTTTAATTTATTGCATGTGCTCAGAAAAAGAAAAAATATGTAAAGGAAGATTTCTTGCTGCCTCGGTCTAAATCTAATCCCCTAAATATATTCTTTGTTTCCAAATTCAGAAGTAGTGTAGCATCAGCTTCAGATGAAGGATTTAGTCAGGTTGTGATTCAAAAAGGTGGGCATCTGAGGGTTTATTTTTGGTTGTCATGTAAATTTATTAAAATGGGAGCTTTGATCTTGACATACATCCAGACAAGATTAATGATTTAGCATCTGGGGAAATCAAGTTTTTGATGCGATGAATGGATAAGGAAGGATTTACAATTTCACATTGGCAAAGATAAGAATTTAGTACTTAAAAAGCTATTTTAGAATTTTAGTTTAATGGGAACTGCAGTAAGTGCCAAAAAACATTAGGTGGTATCTGACTAATATATTGACCAGAAGCATTTGTAAGCAATAAGCAGATGGAAATAAATGAACAAAAATGAAATGATAATTGGAAAGTTAGCACGGCGGATAGATAGTGACATTTCATGGTCTGGGCCCCAGCTTTCTGCCTATGCCCTTGTGGTTGAATTAATCCTTGTGTCTGTAAAATTGGGTTTTAATTCAGGGCCAGATAGAAAATTGAACCCAAAACTGGCCCACTGATTGCCTTGTAGTTGTGCCAATAACTTTACCTGAGTGATTATCATCCAAAATGAGTCATGCTTTTGGAGAAACCGTCACCATCACTGGGAGGTGTTGGGGTGAGAGGAGAGGCCATAGGTAAGTGGATGGAATGCAGACACAGGAGGGGTTCCAGCAAAACTGCTCACATATCATCAGAATACTGAC